>JANIMW010001239.1:35657-50466 GCA_024582635.1 Todiramphus saurophagus
TTCATCTGTCTGGCTTCAGGGATGGGAAGTTCAGTCTAACAGTTTAGAACATGATAGCTGCTCTTAGACACATGAAGGTAGCATCACAGGTATGTAATGCTCACAGAAAGTTAACTCAGTAGTTCATACTACATCCATGGGAGAAAGGTGAATTATTTTGAAGTAGATGAATTAAGCTGACAGTTTTAT
The DNA here is from genome assembly GCA_024582635.1 of Todiramphus saurophagus. Lineage (NCBI taxonomy): Eukaryota > Metazoa > Chordata > Aves > Coraciiformes > Alcedinidae > Todiramphus > Todiramphus saurophagus. The sequence continues at coordinate 35,847 of JANIMW010001239.1, forward strand.
TTGGCAAAATTTATTGAGAGAGGGGAACAATTTTTCTCAACTGATCTAGAACAACAGAGGAGCAAGCTTTGTTATTAAAAGCTGCATACATTTGAGATTTCCTTATGCATCAAGTTTTTCTAGGTTTAACTCTAAAGGCTTTTAACCATTTTTCCTAATGGAAGAATTGTTCTCCTGCTGTGTGTTGAAGTGTGTGTCATATTAACCAGTAGTGTGAAACATCCTTCTAAAGCATGCCTGAAAAGAGAGTTAAACGCCCTGCTCCTAGGTGGAGCACATAATGCGTGAGCCTTTCCCAACACCCTTATGAAACAGCCGGACACTTTACAGACAGCTAGTTACAGGGACAAGCACACCAGGGATTGGCCTTCTCCTGATGTGGTGTCTTCTCCCAGCTTTGAAAAGACATTTTCATGGAGCTTTACAAGCACAGTGAAATATTAGTGCTTGGTTTAGAACAAATTACCAAGTTGCCAACCAGTGCAAGCAGCATTGATTCCCCTTGCTTCCCCCTGAAAATTATTACTTTAAAAGCTCTTAGGAAATCCCAGGACTAGCTTTTAAATTCTGTAAGTTAAACACAGGTGTTTCATATGCAGACAAGGAAAACCTACCCTGCTTTATATCTTCGCTGGGCAATCAAGCTCTAGAACATTTTATACCATACAAATGACAACATCACTCTGCCATACAAAGAAAAAATGCAGAGAGATTATTAGTCAGGAAAATCTTGAGCAATCCAATACATTCCTAGCTGCAGCTGTTTTCAGAATGGAAACGATCATTACTCACACTTGCCAGAATCCCTAAAGGGGTGGGAAGTCATTCACAGTTCAGCATTTTCTGCCTAGAGACTGTAGGAGTCATGGTAGGCATGGAAAAAATCAGCGCATCAGAGAGGTTATGTAGAAGCAAAATTCTCAACTGGAGAAAGAGGTAATTTTCATAGCACCTCCTTCCCCTATTATGTGTTTCCAAAATAACTGAAATATTAGACAAACCATTTTTTTTGGTGGTGTTTGCTAGTATAAACTAACCATTTACTTTAATTTTGCATTTTATAGCAGAACAGGAAGTTTAATGTCTGGTGATATAACAATAGCTAAAAGGCAACGAAAAAGAACCCCTTCCAGGGCTGTACAAAGGGCAGTAAGGATTATAGAAATAGTGTACATTTTCCCTATAGAATCAGATCAGGTGACTGGCACAGGAAACAGCGGCACAGAAGGATCAAAAAAATACACAAAGAAATCACAGCAGAGATCTGGAGCAATTTGGGGGTCCATGCTTGGTTTTCCTTCTCCCTAGCACTTGCTATGGAAGATCACCAGGAACATACAATCTCTATTTAGAGTGCTTCCTCTGTGCACAACGGAAGCAAGCACTACTGGCCCTAGTGAAAGGAACAGGTGACCTTCAGCTTCTCGCCTCAGGAAAACCAGTCTAATTGGTGCTGATGGATTTCTCTGGGAGCTGTAGGCCTCAGACTAGCGCTCATTGTACAGTTTAGGAGCTCGGGCAGGGCCAGCAGCAGTTGCACGGGGAAAAAAATTGTTGCGCTAGAAACAACAATGCTGTTTGGTTTCATGCACTGCTTGTAACACTGGATATATATATGTGTATTTTTCTTTTAAGTCCCCAGTCTGAGAATTTTATACATAATTGGATTTCAAGTAACGAAATTAAAGAGGAAAACACAGAAACAGTATCAACCCCAGTTCATTTCTTCCCTATTTGCATCTAAGCAGTATCAAGCAACTGAACTGTTTATTTTAGAAAATGCCTGTGCTATTTAATAGACCAAAATTACTAGAAGAAAATTAAAAGTCCCTTGGGCTAGATAAATTTGGTCTGAAACTATCACAAATTAGCTTTATCCATGAACCTTTTGATTCAGGGACAGAGCACTTCCGATCACAAGCAAGGAGCTCAGCATCCTCTACTATCCGCAGAGCCCCACTCCTCCCAGCCAGGCCTGTGCGCGGGCAGGGCAGAGCCAAGGGAATTTGTTTGCCTGAGGCTTCTGACTGGTATGAGACTTTAATATCTGAATGTTGGCAAACTCCTGTCTAACAGCAGCAGCTTTACACCTTCTCCCTCCCCTGTCTGACAGGCATTTTGTTTTATTGAGATTATTGAGACAAGATTAGTTAAACGTTTATTAACACAAAACCACCCACAACATTAAGAAAGCAAAGCAACAACCAACGTTTACCGGTATAGGTAGCATCACCTTAAACTAACAGTGCTTTTCAAGCTAAGGATTCCCATTTCTTTGCGGGCCCTAAAAACTGACTCACCTGTTGAGGTAGAGCCAGTCCTGCCACCCCAGCACCTACTACTGAGCCGCTGCTGAGAAGGCCCAAAGCAACGACTCACCCCTTCGAAAACCTTTCTGCAAGTGCTAGAAACACACGTTTTAAAGATTTGGTGCTTTCATTGGTGGGGAGAGGAAGGGTCAGGTCCCTCACAGCTGAGGCCATTTCTCCATCCCCTCCATTTTCCCTTGCCGTTGGTCCCCCCCAGGGTGCCATTTGGATTTCTCTCCTTCCCTTCCCTTGGCTCCCTAGCGCCCTGAGCAGCCTGGGGGTAGGAAGGATGGGTAGCTCCCCTCTGCCCAGAGCCTGACTGTGACGACTTTTCATTGCCTTGCATCGTAGAGGCCCAGATCCTGGGAACTGCCGGTCGCACGCGTGACAAGGGCTGTGCTCGACACCATGGCTGGAAGGGCTGCAGGAGGAGGCCAGTCTCTAGGACTCTCGGCTCCATCACCTTACAGTCACAGTTTCTGCAGCTGGAAAACGCTTTGGGCAGCCCGGTGCCCTTAGAGCTGTGTCAGAAGTGCTGGTGCCTCGAGGTGTGTCAACCTCGCTGTTCCCCGCAGGCTGGCAGGAGGGAGGTGGGGGGTTGGGGGTCCATTTTCCTTCGGGGGTGGGGTGGGTCCCCCCTGCAGGGGGTTGGGGTCTGGGGTTCCTCCTGGGAGTCTCTTCACAGAGTTCTTCCTGCATTTTTAAATCTCTTCTGCTGCAGAAAGTGAGAAGGGTTTTAACCTGAGCTAAAAAGTCACTTTTGGTGGGAGAGGGGGACTTAAAAAAACCCCAGCTTTTGAAAATAAATTCTAAATACAGCAGTTTCTTTGCCACATGAGATAATAGTGCTGAATTCTGCCCTATGGTGTGTGCCTTTCAAGGCCTAACTCACCTTTATTTCTGTGCCTATCTGGCAGATATCTGGTGCTTTATAGGCTATGCTGCCTGGAATTTAATGCTTTTCTTCAAAAGCCTTTTCTCTGATCAAGGATATTTCTGCAATAATGGAGCAATATGTTGTACCTATAAGCGGAATGGTATATGCTGTACACCGAGCAACTAGGGGAAGTAGAGAAACATGCAAGAATAAATACCTCTTCCATGAGTGAAACCAGTAAATGCACGGAATCCAGACATATTTTGTAAGATCATTGGTATGGCAGGAGCACTGCGTATGGGCAGGACCTCATTAGCCTTAGGTTTCCATAATATTTGTTTTGTGACCTTTGTCCTGTAATTCAAAACCAAAGCAGTTCAGTTCCTTGCGGTTTTTTTGGTATTAAGTTAGAACAATGTGATATTTAAAGGCATTTGTAAGTTTCCGTATTTTTTTTTTTTAATCTTTCTCAAGTTTTCTGTTGGCAGTCTTGTGAATGTTACTCACAGCCTGGTGTTGGTGATCCTGTTAATTGCTGTGTAGAGCTCATGTTGATTCAGCCAGCTCAGTTGTCCTTTTGCTACTAACACAGATATACATCTATTCCTTCTTTCTGGCTTCCTACCAACGCATGGTGAAAGCTTGCTGAAGAAGAATGTTTGCCTGCCCAAGTTTAACTCGTTGGGATTGTTTTAAAATTAGAATTCATATTGGTGTTGTGTGTGAAACATCGAGCTTTAATCCTTCAAACAGATATCAGGAGGAGAAAAAAAAAAATCAACCCCCAAACAAAACTCTGGTGCTAGACAGTTACAGCCTGAAAATCCTGAAGCCGTCCCTGAGAAACACTGCTTCAGAGGTGGCAGTGCAGGACAATTAGATAAGAATTTAGTTGCTAGATGAAAGGAAATGTGAGCTTCTAAACCCTCATGGGAAGAGCACAAATTGATGTACCATGAAGTGCAACCGATCAAAATGAGTAAAATGCACATATGGAGCAATTTTGCCTTCTTTTTTCTTGCTTCTCTTTCCTTTGTCCAGAGGCAAAAAGATAACGTTGTGCACTTTACTAATTTGTTTTTTAAATGGAAGATTTATATATGGTTCTGAGCAGTCTATAGTAGTTACTTCATCCACAAGTTACCCCTAGGATTTATCCTCAAGGCATTTGTATGTGAAAGCAATTCTCACTAATGGCAAGAAGACCTGTCTGGTTAACTGAGGCATAGCTCAGTTTGGTGTTTGTATTTGCTGGTAAGATACACAGCTAGACTTCCTAGGAAGGTGATTGTCTGAGAAGGGAGATGTGCTTGCTGGTCAACTCCTGACTTGAGCCCATATGGCTTTCCAAAGGTCTGACTCAGAAGAGACATCATGATCAGAATGGTGTTTTTCTAGGATGACATTACTGCTTTATGATTTAAATATGACCCCGAAAGCCTAGCTGCATCGCTCATGGGGGGAATAATGTTTGGTGGTAACAATATGCTGCCCAGGCACTAACCCCTTTTACCTTAGGCTCGAGTGGCTTTTGCATAATGCGGTAGGTTTTGCAATGCTACAGCCAGGTGAAGGCCTTCAGACTGTTAGGAAAGAAGTTGGCTTCTAATTTCTGTATTGAATGAAGTGTTTGAAACTTTGAAGTACTCATTCTGCTGCAGGATGAAAACAAATGTGAGACTCAAGTGCAAACATTCCCTGGGAACAACATAATGGGCCTGCTGTTTTCCAAATAGTGAAATTTTTCCTGATTGTTTTCCTTGAGAGACTGGTTAGGACCTCACAAGCACCTTTGTGGCCTTGCTCACAGCTGTGGGAGGTGTGGCACAGCTGGGCTATGTTATTTCTAAAGCTAGGGCACTGCACCACTCTGCATCTTGCTCAGCAGCTCAGCATGCCAAAGTTATCCAAAATCTTTAGGATGAGAGTTGTAGTCTCACTGTTTTAAGTGTTTGGGTATTTTTTTTGTGGTGTGCTTACTCATTCTCTCCATTGTTCAGTGTTTTGTTAAGTGTGCATATTTCTGTCTGAAAGAATCCTGCTGGGTTTGTCTGTGTAGAGATACACACAGCAAACTTGTGTAGTTTCCTCAGAGTGATACCTCGGAGAGGCTCAGCTAGAACTTTGTGTTGAAAACACGCGTGTTTGAGCAAGCCTGGGAATGAACTGCTTGCACTGTTGGAAATTGCAGCTGAGGCAGTGGGTAGAGAGGAAGGACATAGTCCTGATTGGTGTTGATAGCCTACCCAGTTTCCTTGATTTCTGTGATGTTAGTAAGGGAGAATGAGGTCAAACCAGATTTCTACATGTATATTTTAAAAGCAACAGAAGCTTCCAGGAAGGTAGAAATTGAAGAGCGCAATACAAGGGATGGAGAGTGGCAGGAGAATTCATTTGCTGTACAACTGAGTGTGTAACATAATGAAGGTTAGGTGACTCATCTGAGGGGTACAGGGGCTTTGCAAGGCCCAGGCTACCTCATGGGAAGCTCCCCCTGGTTATTAACTGTTTTGGGGTCATGCTTCTCCAGAGCAGCATTCAGACTGCTTCTGACAAAGTCATGCATTTTTAAGTGGAAAGCGTATACGAAAGCTCTTCTGTGGGATTCCTTCAGGAAGCAGCAGGAGTACAGATGAAGCTTTTTAAAACAAAGCCATGTGAAGGCTAGGTCATGTGAAGTGTGAGAGTTGCATATGAGATCTCAAACACCTGTACAATAATTAAACTAATGATTTTATGCTTGCTGGAACAGGGGTAATGTTATCAATTTTTGTGGTTGGACAGTAGCTAGCACAAAGGCTTGTTGGTCTTTATACAAGACCTGATGCCTGATTAATAACAAATTAGCAGATTTGCTTAAACAATATCATTGCAAGTTTGAACTATCAGGGCATCATCACCGAGCTCTGTCCAGCAGCAGGGAGCAGCAGAAATACTTCTGTTAATATGCAGGTTATAGGAAATCTTCTCGTTCTGTCCCTGTGTTGACTGGGTAGTTCTGCTAGGGAAGTTTTGTGTTAATGGTGTTATAACGGTAGTATGGCTTACCCTGCTTCTTTCACCAGTGCTGTTTGCATTCTGTTTCTGCTCTGTTTTCATGTGATCCCTTTTGCTGGGATTTGTGTGTCAATTGGTTGCAAACATATGACTCAGAATGGTGTAACTGTCACCAACGACATGAATATTTACAGTATATTGTGGTGTTCCTCCCCTCACACCAAAGCAACTCAACAACCATTATTTCTATGTAGTCAGACAGGATGGTTTATAGATCTGTGGCATCCAGTGCTGAATCCCAGGGTTTGATTACAGGAGACCCAGGAATTCGAGGTGACTGCCTGATGTACTGGGCAGAAGTTTATGGAGGTTAGTATGAGAGGCAGAACAGTAGCAACGTGTATCTTTTAAATCACATTTATTCTCAGATGGGTTTTAAATCTTGAAAAACACATACAATAATTTCCCTCTTATTTTACAGGTGGAAAAGCTGGGGCACAGATCCACGACAAGTCCTGTCAATCACTATGCTAGAGGGACAGAGCTGGTAGAATAACTTGGATTTTTTTTTTTCAGTCTTAAATCAGTGATTTCTCTGATGACACTGGAATATCATAGTGGACAGTAGTTTTCAGTCTCAGCTCTTGGAGCATCCTCTCCAACTTTCAGGGGTCCTGCATGAAATTTTTCATGGGTGCATATGCAGGTTGTTGTATGGTGTGCACAAACCCAGTTTTCTTAGATGCCTTTTCTGGATCTCTCCTGAATAGTTTGTGGTCCTACTCCCTGCCCCCCAGAGGAATGTGAAGCACAGGATGAAAATTGCTGGTGTAGGAGTGTTATTAACCAGCGCTCTAAGGACTGAAGTGTGAAGGAAAATGTGTTTGAAAGCAGGTCTGGACTTGCTAGATTAATGCTGTACTTTCCTTCAGCTGCAGCTATCTGAGGAGGAAAAGCTTAAGTGAAATTCTGTTGTTGTGTATGTCTGAAGTTAGGTCAGAAATGGAAGTTTTTGAGCTTTTGGTGGTGGATTCCACTGGATGCCACCTCTGTCAACACAGGTGATGCAGGTTGGGGTAGGGATGAGGGTCTTCAGGTAGAGCAACTGTGCTAATTGCATCAAAACTGGGAGGAACTTCCATGGTGTCTGGCAGACACCCCGTTAGTGAGCTGGTACTCCAATACCAGCGTGCAGCTTACGCTCCAGAACAGCTTTAGCAAGCTTGGCCATTGCTGGGATTATCACCCCAGGGGAAGCGCTGACAGAAAGGTGCCTGGCAAGTACTGTGTGGGCAGTTGAGAGGAAAACAGGCTGTGGGACAGTGTGTGGGATTGGGAGCTGGAGTTTAAGCTTTCGTGTGGGGTTGTGGAATGAAGGGCTGGACAATGCTATGTGTAGTCTTTATTAGTGGGTGGTTCTTCTTTTTTAAAACACACTTTGTGAAAGATGAAAAGGGCTTGTGAGGTGAGGCTCTTGTTGAAGCAAATACATGCTGGTGCTGCAGGGAGCTGCTCCAGAGCCTGTTGTATTTGTTTTTCTCCTTTTGGAATGTAATTTATTTTTCTGCAGGTTCTTCTAGCAGATTGTTTGATAGCCTGACTGTAGGGCTGGGAGACTGCATTGAAACTGTAGCTCTCTTGCTGGCTGTTTCTGTGTGTTTAGATGAGGTCAGTGGGACCATTAATCAAGTTATGAAATGAAGAGGTTGCCCATTGAAGAATGGCACCTGAGTGTGAGATCCTTCTGTATTGGTGTATTTGCTGTTAACTTAGGCCAAATATAAAATGGGAACAGTAAGTCGTTCATTGTTATCTGTCTGCAGCTGATTCGCTCTGCTCTGAATTAAATAGCTGGGGACTTGCAGTGGAGTAACAGCACAGATGATGAAGTGAGCAGTGCCTTAAGAAAACTTTGCCGAAAAAGTTCTCTTGTGTTTGTGTTCTTCTCAATGGCCACACTATGCTGAGCCAGCCCAGAGCTGTTCCCTGGTGGTATCTGTGCTGGTCCCAGGGCAGGAAGCAGAGCTCATCAATGTGTGTGCAGCATCAAATAGTGATGGCTTTAGGAGACCTGGCCTGAGTCCCTGTTCTAGCCCTAAGGTTCCCAGGCAGTGCTGCAGTGCAGACGGTGGGCTAACCTCAGCACTTTGAGCTGAGTCCAGGAATCAGGTTTTACGTTTGGATATACCTTTGGGGTTCTTCTGTACCCTAGAGTTTAGTAGTTCCCTAATCTGCTAAGGATGGAGCATGCAGAAAACGATTGGATTTTACAGAATCTGATGAAATAATGTTAGAAGTCTAACCACCTCAGGTGTCGTGACCAGCTTCATTCATGTGTTTTGCTCTGTGTAGAATGGCAGCCTGGAAGGTGAGAGTTACTGGGTTCTTGGTGGATCCTCTCCCTGAACAATCATATTCAAAACCATAGTCCCGAGAGCTGTAGTTTCATCATGGTATTTTCAGTTCCAGGTTTTATGGTGGGAGAAAGTAGATTTCTGTTTAGAAAAGCACAGTGGCCTCTTATTTCAACACACTCTATTAGAAAATCTGGACTCATCTCTTTGTTGTGATGAGAGAATTTCTGGTGCCTAGGGCTAAGAGCCATCCTCATGCTGAACTGTGTCCCCTGTTCACTGGGTGAGGGTGGCTTTGAATCCATCTTTGCTGGCTGAAACTTGAGGGAATCCATCTTGACAGAAGCAAATGTGACTACCCTGTAATCTCTATGTCAGCTGGTATCACTTAAGTGGTTACAGTTTATTCATCTCTCTCTGTGCATGCTTTGGGATGGACAATTTTTCACCATTTCTCCATGACAGAAACGGGGTGGTACCTTACAGGAATCACAGTATGACACGTGTCTTTTGGGTGCAATTCATACAAGTGAAGGCTGTGCAGATGTGAGTACCTTTTTCCAGTTGTACCCAGTAACACCAGCTGGTACAGTGTGTGCTCCTATATTCCCATGCTGCCACTGAACAGGAGTTAAGGATTGTATTCTAGTAGTTGTTCATTGGTTTATGACAGTAAGCGAAACAGGAAGTTGTCTGCCTTGCGGTGAAAAGCTGCATCAAGCTCTAACATGTATTAGAGCTTCCTGCTTTGTATCCAGAATGTGATTCGTTTTCTACAGAAGCGAATCAATTTTTAAGCACTGAGGTATATCACTGTATTCGTTTACCTCTGGTTCATTTGTATAAACATGACAAATTTAAATTCTAACCACCTTCAACCCTTCACCCTTCTGATGGTAATTAATTCATAGTATGTTCCAGGACCACTAGGTGCAGGCTTAATCAGACGATCAGTTGTGGGTGTTAACTGCAATATCTGTGACGTTTGCATCAAACCTGAGGGAGCCTGAATTGCTCACATTACACAGTTGGTTTTGGGACTGTAAGTAGCCACGCTGCTCAAAAAACAGGATTATGGTGAAGTAGTCTATTAACACACTTAATCCATAACTAAAATAATATTCATTACTCCTCTTTCAGGAGACAAATGTTTTATTTAAGCTGGGAGTGATCTTTCTGAATAGGGCCATGCAGCTACATCACAAAATTGAGGTCCATAATGAGAAAGATTAGTTGGAGCTTGTAATACGGTCAAGTGATGTGTCAGATAGGAAGCAGCTCTGTCAGAGGTGTCACCACTTTGTCAGAGAGCTGCTGTGACTGGCAAGGATAAAACTGTAATTCCTTTCTTCAGAAGTTGCCCTGTGGTATATGTTGGAGTGGTCCAGCTGCTGTGCCTTCCCTGGATATGTCTGAGGCATTAGTTTTTTCAGACCATTGACTGTCTGCTGGTATTTCCACACTGTGTTGCAGCCACAGTTTTGGCTCGCGCTCCAGGACTGAACTGGAGGACTCCAGAGTTAAACAATAAGCGCCGACAGCTTCAGTGAAAGAGCCAAGCTCCTGTCGTGGGTGGCTGTCACAACACATATGCTTTGTGTGTTCACTGGAGGATGGACACGGACAGTAATGCTGTGTTTTCCACCCTACACAAAGGCTGTCTGTAGGCTCTGTCAGAATTGCTGCTTCTGGATGGGAAACAATGTCGGGATCTCTGTCAGCGAGCACGCTGGGGAAGAGCCGCGCTGGTGCCCGCCTTTAATTGAAGCGAATGCAAAATGGCTGCGTCTCTGTGGCAGAGCTGCCACCTTGCCCCACAGCTCTGCACTTGCCTTGCACTCCCCCCTTGCCTGAACTCTGTCCTATTGCTGCTTCCAGTTGGGAACAAAAGAATTGCAGTTGTTAACAAAGTATTAAACACTTCCTGTGGCTGGAAACATTTTAACAGCCTTTGGGTACCTTGGCTGGTTGAGACAAAGTCTTCTGGAGCAGAAAGAAGCTTCACATTTTTCATGCTACTTTGGAGAAGACTTCGTGAAAACAGATGAGCACTGAGGAGAGGCAGGCACTTGTGTGTCCCTTTGGCTGTAGTCTGGAGCCACAGCATTCCTGGCTAGGGAATGGGATGCTTTGTGTTGAGTTGTGTTCTTGCTTATTCAGAGTAGAGTCTTTTTCATCTTACATCATTTAAAATGATGCTGAGTGCGGACTAGAATGAGAATCTCCCTGGTCAGTAGACCCCAATTCATTTTCCTAACTTCCCATGCCTAAATGCTGTTTTTCTGAGTGATAGAATCAGCATATGGGGGAGAAAAAGAGAAAAGACAGTGTGGTTGCAGGGGAGTAGAGGGAATAGTGATAATAAAAATAATGATGAATTAGCATAACAGGTAAGAAGAAGTGACAAAACTGAAGTAAAACTACTGATTTATACAGTTCTGTCAAGTCTTGCACATATGTGAAGCCTTGCTGAATGTCAGTGTCTAGCACAGAACAAGGAAGGGGAACGGGGTGGGGGGTGTGAGGCAGGAAACATTCAAACAATTCTGTAACAGTTTCTAGGGTTAGGTTGGGGTGTGTATTTGTTTGGTGGTTTTTTTTTGGTGTGGTTTGGGTTTTTTTAGCATTCTAAAAGAAGTAGTGGCAGAACCTTCCAGGGTCTGTTTTGGATAAGGAACAGATTTGGCTAGAGTTGATCCTTTGGTCAATGAGACAAAAAGAACTTTGCATGAGGAGGCTGCTGCTTCTGTGAAACTTCTCGTGGCAACGGGCAGAGGAGCCTTCAGGGCCTGGCCTCATAGTGGAAGATTTTGTGATGCAGGAACCATAGAGGATCACCATAAATCTGGCTGTTGAAGGCACTTTCCAATACCTGCTTGGAGTCAAGAAAATCTAGAGACCTACCTGTGCAGGCCTCTAGGGAGGTTCAGCAATGAAGGCCTATCTCTCTGAACAAGTTGCCTTTTCCTGTTTCACCAGTTGCTTTTCTATTGCTGCGATTGTATTTGCTTCAACTAAGATGTAAAATATATGAAAATGTTTTGGTGTTTTTGGACAAAGGTATGATTTTTGGGGTAACGCTGAGCTGCTGTGAGAGAACAATCACAATTATGAGTGTTTAACATGAGTTTTTAATTAAAATTGATCTTAGAAGCAAGGGATAAAAGTAGATAGCAAGCACAATTTAAACCTGTCAAAAATATTCATGAGACAAATGATTCAGTGAACATACATTAGCACTGTTCAGCTATCATTTCTCCAGGACTGTGTTCTTGTGAAAAACCATCCTTCAGAATTTTCTAATCATCCTCTATTAAGCTTCCAGGTATTGTTCAAATATGCTGTAGAGTAGCTGTCATTTTCTGTCATCATTTTATAGGCTTTTTGATTTCATTTATGAAGAAAGTATTCAATATCATCCCTAATAAATTTTATGGATCTGCTTCGTGCAGCCCCCTTTAAACAGCTTTCTGGTAAATCAAGGTAGCCAAAACCCCTCCATAAGAGTATCACTTTATTCACACTGTGCTTGAGCATGGGAACAAACACAGCCCTTTCTAGACCAGCAATCCTCGTAAAGTAAGCACTGGTGTTGAGTTGGGGGGTTGGTTTTCAGCTGGAATCAAAACTCTCTGATGGCTGTCACTGAGAAGTGGTTACGGGCTGTGTGCCTCCCTCAGTCAGGGTGATGAGAGCTGGGTCACTGTCTTAAGTGTTTGTGAGGTGTTTCCTTGGTAAATAAAAGGAATGGGCATCTTACACCACTGAGCAGTGCTGATAAAGGTGCCAAATCATTGGTGCCTTGTGGTTAAAGGGGAGTGGAGAGAGCTGGCACCTCGAGCTGCTGTGTCTGTGCCTGTGCTTGGCTGAAGATGCCCCGGGAGCACTTTTTGGCTGAAGAGCACCCCGGGAGTATTTTGCCCACCCTCTGTTTTGAACAAGCTGATACAGGTGTTGGGTCTGGGTTTGTGGTTTTAAAAGCTAGGAAGGCAAAAAGCAAACCCTTGGTTGTAGAGATTTCCTGGGGCACAAGGTGGCAGTAACGCTCCATGATATTCCATTCACCTTCCCTCAGTTGAACAGACTTGAAGTTAGAGCTGCAGAATGCAAAGCGAACTTTATTTTAACTTTTTTCCTTCATCTCCCCCCCCCCCCTTCCTGTTCTTCCCTGGGGTCCGGAAGTGGCGGTGTGGGACAGAATGGGAAATGGTTATGAGCTGAGTCTCGGTCTAGAGCCTCTAAAGTCAAAACCACAGAATGGAACCCAGTTGAGGTTGGTGCTGTGGGAAAATGGCTGGGAGAGAGTTCCTAGGATAAGTTAAAATGCACTCCCCACCCTACTGTCACTGGGAAACCTGTGCTGCCTACGAGGCCCATAGAGCTGCACAGGGGTGACGCTGCCAAGACAGCACAGACTGACATCTAAGTGTGTGGATTACTCGGTCACTAATTCACTGTCACTTGCTGCAAAGAGACACTATCTTCTCTCCTGAGCTTTCTTGAGATCTTGTTGAGAACAGACCTGGATATTGACCTCTTGTAGCCTTTGCTCACTGTGTTGGCCATAAACACCCATCATTTTCAGCTGATGTTCAGTGCAGAAGTTCGGTCTTGCTGTGTGAACGCCAGGTCTGTGTTACTGTGGCGATGCTCTCCTGCCTGGTGCTTTGCATTGGCCTTTCCTGCTGACAACTCGTTATTTACATTATTACCCCTTCCTGAATTCGTCAATACTGTCAAAACCTCTGTTCCAAATTATAATTTCACAGAAAATAGGCTTTCTTTCATTCAAAGTTAGCATTTGCAGTCCTCCCATGAGTAGATTAGGGCTGGCTTACTTGAAAAGTATCTGCATATTATATGCAGAAGGGGAACGATGAAACTTGTTCCTAGTCAGCCTTTAGACACTGTGGTACAAGCCCCTGTCTTAAGGCAATTTCATATCCTCTAGGGAAACTTGGGCAGGTAGGAGGCACACGTCTAATTGCGACAACATTGTTGATTGTTTTCCTTCCAAGCTGCAATCCATTATTTAGTCCAAATCCCAGATATGAGGCATTTTTCTTTGTATTGCTAAGATAACAGTGTTTGATGGTATTACGGTTTGAGGGGGTGTTGTTTGGTTTGGTTTTTTTTCCTTGGGGCCGCGTTCGATGTTCCAGTTTTTGGGTGGTATCACAGTCCGTGTAACTCTTGTGTGACAGAGCTGGAAAGGATTACAGTGAACGCTTCTGCCCTTTCACATCCCTGCGTTTTGTCTCCTTCCCCAGTCTGAAGCCAACACCGTTCTCCTTTCTTCCTGATGCAAGCCAAGTCGCTGCTCCTCTGGCGCACAGCTCTGCTGTGGCCGAGCCAGAGGCTTGGCGGGAACCTCTGGGCTCTGAAGCGTCGCTAGCCGCGTGTGTGCGCCCAAGGGGCTGTCCCGGGGAAAGCCGCGGGTGCCGTGCGGGCTCTCGGGGCCGGGCTCGTCTCCTTCCCTTGGCTGCCGCAGGCCCCTTGTGCAGCGGCCCGGGTCCGGCAGGGGTCAGCCTCGGCCTGCCGGAGAGCTGAGCTGGCTCTCCTGGGACAGTGCCGGGCCTCGGCTGCCTGCCTCACGGGGGCAAGCAGGGTGATGCTCCTGTGCCTGTGTGCACCGTGTAACTGCCCCGTGTTCCCGGCTTTGGGGAACACACGTTTCATACCGTCACAGAGGTGGCTGCTTCAGAGGCACCCGCAGTGCTCGTGCGGCAGCGTGCCACGACTTCAGAGTGTCAGGGCTTAGGGTCAGGGCGGCCTCTTAGACCTGTAACAGCTGCTCTCTGTTAACCCCCCCCCCCCAAAGGGGAAGAGAAAGGGAATGAGGGAGAGAGACTTAGCAAAAAGGAAACTAGAACAGCTTGAAAGAAAATTAAATTAATAATAATAAAAATGGAATATATACGAATCTATACAAACCCAGTGTGGAACCCAACCCCCCTGATGGCAATTCCATCACTGTCACCACTGATGCTTTGGAGCAGGCACCGGGGCAGTCCCATCCTGGGCCCCGCAGCAGACGGGAGCTGTGTTCAGGAGCTGGATTCTGGTACCGGGTTCAGGAACAC
>JANIMW010001241.1:0-10931 GCA_024582635.1 Todiramphus saurophagus
GGGGGGGGAGAATAATAATAATTAAAAAAAACAAAACAAAGCCACCACAAAAAACAACCCAAACAAAGCCTGCAAATGTAGTGCTTGACGTCTTCCAGAGAGAGTTATCTCAGATTATGTCATTCCTAACAAGTGTCTGAATGCCCTTATTTAAGCTAGATTAACACCAAAAGAATTAAGTTGAATGCAGCTGGAAAATACTTGTGCTTCAACTGTTTGGCTTAACTTGGTTTAATTTTAATAGCAACAGGGCTGTTTAGTATTTCCTATAGCACTGCCAGCACTGAACAGCAAAGCCGTATGAAAAGCAAAGCCGTACACATGTCAAAAAACATCTACGCAGTTCCATTTCCAAAGAAGCTGGTGTTGCTGGTAGGATCTCCAATCTGACATTCATGCTTCTTGGCTCTCTTAACTATAACCACTCTACAGCTGTGCACAGCATTTATAGCTTGGCTAATCCAGTCCTTCACGAACACAAGGCTAAATACATACCCGCTCATCAACCACAGCACCTCCAGAGCTTGAGTTAAGCAAGGGGCTGAGTAACTTGTTCACACCTCAGTCAGAAACAAATTTTCTGGACAGTTTGTGTTTTTCTTTATTGCCTCAGCCACTCAATTCAGGTTATCACCTGAGAATCTCACCTTTGTTTTTAAAAAATATATTTTTAAAAACCCAGTAAAAACGTGAATCAAAAATGCTCCCAAACAGAATCACAGACTGGTAGATGTTGGGAGGGACCTCTGGAGATCATCTGGTCCAACACTCGTGCTCCAGCTAAGTCACCCAGAGCAGGCTTTCCAGGATCACATTGTCCAGGTGGGTTTGGAATCATTCCAGAGAAGGAGACTCCACAACCTCTCTGGGCAGCCTGGGCCTGGCACTGGCACCCACACAAGAAAGAATTTTTTCCTCTGGTTCAGATGGAACCTCTTGGGTTCCAGTTTCTGCCCATTGCCCCTTGTCCTGTCACTAGATACCACTGAGAAGCATCTGGTCCCATCCTCTTGACCCCCACCCTTTAGCTCTTACTCAGCATTGATCAGCTCCCCTCTCAGTCTTCTCTTCCCCAGGCTAAACAGTCCCAAGCCTCTCAGCCTTTCCTTGTCACAGAGATGCTCCAGTCCCCAAAACTATCAGGAAAATAAGTACTGAATTCTTACCTACATATACCTAGCCTTAAAAGTTTCATTTTATCATTTTTGAACTATTTGGGCTGACAACGCTGGCAAATCCTTAAATAAAATTTATCTTACTGTTTACTGTTCATAGCCTTGTGCATGCCACCCCAGCACAGAGCTGAGTTGCAATCAATGCCAGTGGTTATGAAATAAGAGTGGGTTTTCCTTTTGTCCTTGGCTGTCTCATTTTGCAATGTACAGCTGAGTTGGTTCTCAAGTAAGTTACTGAGGCTACATGGTTACATTTAGTGGGGTTAACCTGGCTGTGTACCAGAAATCGTGCTAAATTAAAAGTATTTTAACAGCCACATGACCAAGCTGTCTTATAACAGGCTGCCTTACTTGAAGAAGAGAGCTAAGAACACCTGGGGTTTATGAATAAGAACTTTGGTACTTTGGACAAAAATATTTTACAGGACACCACCTTATTTGGGTGGGAATAGGGATGGCTGCCAGTGGTGCCATCTCACACGGAGGACAGAGTCCGTCTGTCCACCCATCCATACTCTGTAGCCACATCCTGTGTACTGTACAGAAATGTTACACACGACATAGCTTTTTATTTTTTAAGCTTGAGGTAAACAGCTGCTTTTGAGACATCTGGAAGAACAGCTGCTTCATGCAGCGAGGAATCGCACGCGTCTTGTGTAGCCGGTTGGACGGGCTGGACATACTCAGGGTGCACGCAGGGCAGTGGTCTCACAGACACTGCAGTCAGAGTTCTATGCGTTCTGTTCCAGACATCAAGCAGGGGATTTACATAGAGGGTTTTGCATTTGTCTTTTTCTGCTCTGTTTCCTCCTTTTACCATTTACGTGGCCTGTAGCATCTTGACCCAGTAACTTCTTAACTTGCCCTAGCACAGACATGCTCAGAGCTGAGTCTCAGCAGCAATATCGTCTGCAACACATTTTCATCAGCTACAAGACATTTGCCACTGCCACCAAAGAGCTTTAAACAATCAAAAAACTTTAAAATTTAAAATCTCATGTCTCACGTAGAGCTTATATTAAGTGTTTAAATATTGGTCTAAGACAAGATCTTTAAGCATCTCCCCTTTTGCTTCTGACAGAAACAACGGAAGAGCTACCTTTTTTTATATTACATCCCCAAAGCTTGGTTAAAGAAAATGAAAGGCTACAAAATCAAAATGTCAGCACAGCTTTTAATCCCCTCGTCTCCCTCGCTTCACGTGGCTGCATTACGATGCACTTTCTTATGTTATGATCACATCCTGTTTTCTTCCCACAGGGCCCCAGCCTTGTTCAGCGATTGGGCTGTTGCTGAATATTTCTTTTTATCCCCTCATTCAGCATGCGGCCCCAGGCCATATTCTTCAAATTCCATCCAAACGCCACAATTATTAGCTTCCTCCTGGGCATTCCTAGCATGTGCTCTCTCATATATCTCCCAAGCATTCACAGATTCATCTTTGCCCCTCTTGACACCCCTGGTGAGAATTAGCGTGTCATCCTGCTTACGTGAAAGCAGGAAAACAGAGCTGGAATCAAAATGATCACAGCTAAGACTCAAAGCTGCAACTCCCTCCCCTGTGCCTCGCTTCATCTTCAATGAGCAGGTAGAGAAAGATCTTGTGCATTGCTCATACGTTGTCTCCTTTGGGAAAAAGTGTTCTCAGTGGAAATATCCCAGCAGCCCTTGTGCTAGGAAACAGTGCAAGAAGAGGCTCCAGTTTTTAAGAAACTGAGTGTTAACTCTGTGCTTAAAGCCTCCTGATCCTAGCAGAGGTAGAGCAACACTGTCCTGTTCTCACTCAAATCAGGACAAGCACCCAGACACAGCCTCTGCCCTTCCTACATGCAGCTGGATGGACAATTGCTCTTTCCTTCACTAAAGGAAGGGGGGGGGGGGGAAGGTGTGGAATATGCATACAGTGATTAATGCTGAAATAAACCTCATTAGCACACGCGATAAAATGTTGCATAGGCAACTGCTGCTCAGAGCTTGAGCAGGTCATGTCTTTTCAGCTCTTGTCTTTCTGGCTTTGCATCTCTCAACAAAGAGCTCACTGCTGCAATGCTGTGCACTAATTGGATATAAGTTACCAAGCTTCTCCTTCCCTTCATGCTTCCCTGGCCAGGAGGACAACTGTTTGTAAAGGATGGGAGGCTGGCTTTTCTCACCTCAAAGGGCAGGCTCCAGCTTGGGCAGGAGCTGCAGCCTGATAGACAGAAGGGTAGTTCTTGGAGCATGCTACAGCAAAGTGCAGCCTAGAATAATTTCTCCCCCACCTTAAGTTCTTCGCGACCTTCTCTGTAAGAAAGCAGCCATTTTTCCAATCAGCCCCATGAATTAGGCTAGAGCAGGTGGCTTGAGACCTGCTGAGGTGCGGCATTGCCAGCACTGCCGAGTGAAGCGCTTCCTCGCCTTCCCTGCAGTCTCCCGTTACATTTATGGCACAGAAATCTTTTATCCCCTATTCACTTTCCATTATAGCACCAAAGGCTGAAATTGGAGATGGCAGAAGCAGAGAGCTGTTCACATTAACTGTGCCAGAGAGTTGTATTTTTTCCACCCTGTCACGCCCAAAGCCTGTTGAAGTTTTTCCTTTATTTTCCCCAAACACTTCAAACTCTGTAAAACATCATGGCTAGAGCAAGAATGCTTAAAAGAAATCATCTCGCAGTGTTACATTCATCACCAACTAAAAAGTTCGGCATAATTGTAAAATCTTATTTTAGGAGCAAGGCAGACCTGGCTGAGCTCAGAACAGTGAGGCTGCAGCGCTCCAGTCTACAGGCTGAAGTTCTTTAAAATATGACTTGATTCAGACAGCCTTTCAGTTCATTTGGGTTTGTCATAAAGCCACATTGAGCTCTGTCTGCACCTCTCCACCCCAGAAAGGTTTTGTCTTTAAGAAGACAAAAGAAAAAAGAAAAGAGAAGGCTACTTATATAATATATTTAACCCAGTGAGCACTGTAGTGCTTGAGCAGGTTGTACTGGGAGAACAGGTAACCACTGATCTGAATGAGGCAGCAGTCATCACGTTTGGTGATTTTTAGAAAGAGAGCAGGAAAGAAAAAAAAAAAAAAAGGAAAAAGAAAAGCAGCAGCATTTGTGCAAGCCCCTTTTCCTCTTGGGGCCTCACTTTTCCCTCCCAACCTTTGTCTCTTGTTTCTTTATTTTACAGAGGCTGCAGGGCAGGGTTTCCCTCCCCTGTGTTTGCCCAGGGCTTAACACAATGGCAGACCTGTCAAGCCTCAAGTATCTCGAGGAGACCCTGAGGGACTGGCCACTGCACACACTTCCTTGTCACTTAGACCCATGTCTCGGTCTCCTCTGTCTGCTCCTTGGTCCCACAGCTGGGCTCTAACTGCAGATCCCAGCTTCACACCCTCCTGCTCCCACAAGCCCTCCCTAGGGCTTTCTCCATTCCCTGGCAGCCCAGTGTCCCCTTAGGACAAAGAAAGAATGCAGGTAGTTTACAGTGATAACTAGATGCTTCAGAAACAGTTTAAATCACATTTAAAACATGATTTATCACTCAGTCAAATGGGAGTTTCTACATTAGGTGAGGAGAGCTGGGCCAAGTAAAAGTCAAATATTTTCCCTTCTGTCTCTTTACATGTGCCCATCCATCAGAAAAACCAGCAGGACCCATGCAGCATTACACTCCACGTTTGGCATGTGAAAGGATGAGCTATTTCTGTCCTCAGAAGACAGCTCAGAAAAAAACAGGCATCAAAGAAGCCTAGGTTCAGCCCATCTACAACTCGAGAGACAGACACAGCTCTTAGTACAAACTGTGCTGCATCCCAAAATAACAGAAATAGCATTCCCACTGGCAGCTAATCAAAAAAACCCAAGACACTTGTGAGGGGGCAGGGAGGAAACCACACACACAAAGGTAATGCCACCGATGCCAGATTCCGTGCCTGGCTCCAGAGTGGTCTGAGGGCCAGTTTGCATGCTCAGCACAAATCCTCCCAAGAAGGGCATGCTTCAATCTCAAAGCCAGTTGGACGCAAGTGAGAAGACTAACCTCAGCTGTACTCAAACCCAGCGCCGTTTTCCAAGTGTAAGAAGAGATGAGTCAAGTGAACAGGCAGAGTTAAAGGGCCCTGAAATATTAAAGTAAGGCAATGCATAATTTGGCAGGATTTTTAACATCTCTGCGACTTGAGCAGAAAACCATATTTCTAAGCTTCACTCTAAATAAGCAGATGAGGCTTTACTTTGAGTGATAAAAATGAGATTCAAATGAGAAGTCACACTACAGCAAAAGAATTTTAAGCCCTTTTTATAGACTGTTTCTGCTTTGTGGGAGTAAGGAGAAGAGAAAGGGACATTAGTGAGGAGGTGAAGCCTTGACCTTCCCCCCAAGCTGTAAGCTGCCAGAAAGCACTCAGGGGAAGTCAGGGGAGCACTGGAATTAAGTCACTTCATGTGTTTTTCCTCATCCCATTACAATGTTGCTTATTTTCCCCATAACGCTCCTATGTTGCAGTTGCTATGACAATTTGCAGCATTAGTTACACTGCAACACACGTGCAGAGATTGAGAGACAGGCTTCTTTCTTTTCCACAATTTCACAATCTCCTGTCTCGAGCAGGAGAATGATGCTCAGTCCTGCTGGTTACCTGCACTAGGAATCTACTTAGATGCTCTAATCCAGTCTTAGTTCTGATGCAATATCATCCTGAGGCACGGACACAGCTCACAACCTACCCCTTAAACAATGGGAACAAGCCTATGAGATGATGCAGTGACGGTAAACACAAAGTCAGCACACTGACAGTTGTGTTGTACTCGCCCTTCAGTGTGTGGAAGCGATTTTGAGGGAGTTTACAACTGAATGCAGAGGGAGACTGAGCAAATAGGCAAAAAATCCAAAGAAGGGGTTTAAGGGCGGTCTGATTAACAGGCAAGGAGAGTCAGTTCTCTTCCTTGGCTTTTAGCGCACAGCTTTGACAACGTGCATTGCTTCTTCTGACTACCCTTGAACACATTTGTCTCCAGAGCTTGTTGGTATTACAGCAGCTCTTCCAAGCTCCCCAGAAGGGACTATAAATGCCAAGCACATCTGATCCTTCAGACTAGCCCAGAAGGGCTCCCATTTGGATACTACTAAAACCTGAAGTAATTGTTTTAATCCTGTTTTAGGGAGGGAAAACAAATGGTCATGCATGTGCCCTCTAGTTTTTAATCAGGGTGAACTGAAGAAGCACTGAAATCACATTTCTGCTTGCACTACCCACTTACCAAGTGTCTGCTGCTTGCCATCACGTGCCTAATGAACTGAAGCACTAGGGTCAGGTCCCTGCAAGGTATCAGTGACAAGAACACAGGAGCTATCATCACAGCTGAAAATCTTGCAGTTCCACATCAATCTTTTCCTTCAATATTTTGCTTTTCCTGTGGGCTTGTCACTTCTTTTCCTCTCATTTACACAAAGCATCACGCTGCAAAAGCCACAAACACACTGTAATATCCATAGCCTTAACATCTGACCCACAGCAACGTGCTTGCAATCATCTTAATGCTTATCTGATAAGCTAATGCTTTATGGAAGCAATTACATTCCATCTACATTGCCTTATGTTCACGTACTCTGAAAGGCTAGAGCTCTCTGTCCTCCCTCCTCCCTCAAAACGACATTCAAAATATAAAAAGAAACTGGATATTAGCTTGCTCAGCAGGAGGAACCACTTGACATTCCTCAGTCAGAGGAGGCAGAAAGGGAGATTATTGCAAATTGGAGCGGACAATCGCCAAGTCGGTTCTCATTGCAGTGCACTCT
Source organism: Todiramphus saurophagus (assembly GCA_024582635.1). Taxonomy (NCBI): domain Eukaryota; kingdom Metazoa; phylum Chordata; class Aves; order Coraciiformes; family Alcedinidae; genus Todiramphus; species Todiramphus saurophagus. The sequence goes on from JANIMW010001241.1 coordinate 6,948, forward strand.
GTTGTCTCCATGCAATAACCTGCATTCAAAATGCTCTAGCCTGAGGATACCCATCATTCATAAATCAGTTGTGGGGACAACCTACAGGGCCTCCTCCAAGATTTATAACCTCCCTGCTCTCAAACGGGCTGTGAATAGGCACAACACAAGTACAATACCACGTTGTTTCCTTCTGTGCTGGAAAACCTCATGAACCTTGCACCAGCGTACGTTCTTCCGTGTCCCAACTTCAGAGGAAGTGCACAAATCTCCCGTTGATCAACCAGCAGAGTTTGTAGGTCAAAGCTAGCACTGGTCTGCTTTGTGCTGATCTGTGCTCTGCTGGTTTTATTTTGTTTATCTCCTGCACCTGGGTTAATTGCTGCAATGGTGTGACTGGGGTGCTGCAATGGGATGTAAATAAAGTAGGAAAAAAGGAAGGGGAAAAACTTTGGGTGGGCTGCAGAGGCATTAGGAAAAGCAAGAACGGCTGCATCCTGCAGAAACCCAGGTCAGCTGGAAAGTATAATGTGCACTTTTTAAAGTTAACAGTACAAATTCAATAGCAGCGTTCAGATTGTTGGTGTTTTTGCTGACTGCTGCAGGGAGTCCCAGCAGCCCCGTCAGCATCCTGGACATGCAGTGCACACCCAGCACTTGAAGCACTAGAGTCTGTCCTGTCCGTCCCACTGGTCCCTCTTGCAGCACAAACCTTAGATCATTCTGTACGCTGAGATTGGGAACGATAAGATCATCTGACAGAGCTCCAACTTAAGCATTTATTATCAGGCAGTAGCAATGTTAACAGCCGCCCAGCTTTCTTGTCAGAATTAATACACATGCACTCCTGCAGCACTGCTCAGGCCAGTAAGAGGTCTGCTCTGAAAGCTCATTTAATGGAGACAGGGATTTTTACTGTCTTCATCATTTGAGAGGCTCTAGGAAGAGCAAGCAACAGCTTGGTTAAGCACGGGGATGGGTCTAGTGCCCAGTTGAGGCTAGTGGCCTTTATTTCTAGGTCTAAACAAAAGTCAGCTTTTCCTGTTACTTTAGCCCAGATTTCCCCTCTTCCCACAAACCTGACAAAATGAATCAATGGTTTTTTCTCCCAGTATAACCGAGGCTCAATGCGAAAGACATTTCTTAGCTCTGCTAGTAGAGTAAGACTTTTTTCTTTGATGACTGTCACTCCCAAGCGAGAATCTCCACCTGGCAGAGAGGGTACAAAGTAGAAGCAGGACCTGAAAGGGTCTTTCACTACTGCAGGTGTTATCACCTTTCAGTGACAAAACTGCTGTTTGGGCTCTTCTTTGAATAAAAGCCCCACTGCCCAGAGTCCATTTCTTGCTCCTTTAGGATGATTTCTCCCAGTGTTCTGCACTGATCTGCTTTAAAGACAAAAAGCCACTGATAGCCAGTCCAGGCCCACAACAACCAAAACTACTGAGTAAACAGCATTAGTGCTTCTGGACATGAAGCTGGCTTGTCACATAATCCTCTAGACACTGGAACAAACGTTTAGCAATTGCTTGGAGTGCAACAGTTGCTGCCATGGAAATAAATTAAATTATTTTCCTCACCTCGCATTTGAGATAGCGCCCGCAGCTACGCTCTGGCATTGGCACCAGTACAGCTCTTACCCTACAATTATCTCCGAGCAACCACTTCAGAAAGGCAGAAAAGCAGCACACGCTTTAGAAACATCAATTAGTCCTCATCCCAAACATGCAGAGACCTAAAAGAGACCTTCCCCCATGAGAAGGACTTCAGGGGGAGACACCTTTCTATTAAATCATCACCTCAGCATAACCAAAACTCATGACCCTGTCAGGGTTTGCAGCTTCAAGCATATGTTAAGTTGAAAAGTTTTTAACTTTTAATTAATAAACCAGTGTTTTAAGATTCCTATTCTTAAACAAAAAGAGAAACTTGTCCTAATAGCTTTTAAAATACCTTGTAGTTAGAGTTTCTTTATAAATACAATGTCTCGCATTGCCAGGCTTGCTTTTTTTTGAGAAATTCACACACATAGAGCCCTGGCATCATTGTGTTCTTGCTCTTGCTTTCATGTCAGGATAACAGTCTTCTCTTTTCAACTAGCACTTACAATAAGATGTGGGCAGATGCCCAGAAAGACCTTGACATCCAGCTCCAGACAGAAAGAGAAGAGTTCCTCCAGCCAGAGAAAGACCGCGTGAAAGTATTCAAGATGTTAGCCACTTCCTACATCAAATACATTCAAATTTTCCGTAACTTGGAGACGGCCCACGACCAACTCCTTCACGAGCAGAAACGGACGGTGATTCGGCAAGTGCTGGATGGCGTGATTGGCCGGATCCTGGAGATCAAAAACGAGATGGTGCAGCTGGAGAACTCGGAGTTTCATTACATGGATAACATCCTGGTAGATCTACAGCTTCTCCCGGTACGTCTACCTCTAGTATGAGCAAATTCATAGGAACTTTGCCTAGTCCGTATTTTAGGATGTGTCACTGCAGTCTGACGTTCCACCAAGTGATTTAGCTTCCTGCATGTTCACTAGCATACTGGGTGAACAGTACTTACAGCTTTTTGTTAAAGATCAGATTATATTTGATCTTTGATCAACATTAGGTATTGGAGTGAGATTTTAAAAGCAAATCTGCTTCATCAATATGTTGTAATTCTGCTTCTCCAGAACAGCACAGGCTCTGGAATTTCCACTTGTACATGTCCTAACATGAAGTTACATTACCTTAGCTCCACTATTAAGAGTCAGCAGCTCAACTCTGCCTGAGTTTAATATGGGATTAGATAAAAATGGGCAACTGATGACTACACTACAGTCCACTCCAGTCTGCTCTTCCTGTCACTGTGAATCTTCCTGGCCTTAGGCCTCTTCCACAGATTACAGGTAATGCTAAAATTTCCATAGCCTGGGCTACTGGTTTGTAGTACAATGAACTATTACAATGAGACCTTTGAGACAAGTCTTATTGTAAAGGAGGCAAGAGTTGGGAGCATGTTCAACGTCCAGAATTCAGGACTGCCTGATGTAAAAGCAGCCCCCTGGCCAACAGTCCCTAAACCAGATGGATATGACAACATGGCAAAGTCTCGAAGCTGTGCCCTAAAAACAGTATGAAAAAGATAGCTGCAAAAGGGGGTTTCTGCACTCGCAGACAGCTCCACCTATTGTCGAATTGAGGTACCGCTGCTTTGCTAAAAGGAAAAAAAAAACCCACGAAACCAAACTTGGAGCTTAAATTACTGCTTCTTTCAGGATCCCAGTTATAACTAATATCATTATTGCTTTCTTCTGAGATTTGCAAACGTGTTTCTGTTTGCGATTGCACGTGTACTTCACTCTGCAAGTTTAGGACCATAATAGCCCTGAATTTTCACCATCTCTTTACATGCTGTTTTAAACTCTGAGAAGCCATACTAGAGAGTATAAACACCCCTCCAGGAACACCGATCCTTCAGATCATATTTGGAAATTATGAAGCACTGCTGTTTTCATAACTTATCGGTAAATCCACCTGCAATATAAATTTGGCAAGTCTGAAAAGTGAACCTTGATCGACGCTTAAAAACAAGAATAAATTCAAATTCCTGCATCACACCTTAATTTTAAGAAGGCATGACATACCTACCTACTACCAAAAAAAAAAAAAAAAAAGGCATTGTGGAGATTTCAGGCTTTTTCCAAAGAAAATAGTAATTTCCATAGTAGATCGAAATACAGATTTATAGGGTTTTTAATAAAATAATCACATTCTTGGTTACAAACAAAAATACTGGGTTTAGCTTTGGGCCTCTCACTCCAAAAAGGACATTGAGGGGCTGGAGCAAGTCCAGAAAATGGCAACAAAGCTGGTGAAGGGTCTAGAGCACAAGTCTTGTGACAAGCAGCTGAGGGAACTGGGGTTACAGAATCACAGAATCGCTCAGGTTGGAAAAGACCCTTGGGATCATCGTGTCCAATCATTAGCCCTACTCTACAAGTTCACCCCTAGACCATGT
>JANIMW010001242.1:0-26042 GCA_024582635.1 Todiramphus saurophagus
ACAGATTTCTGATAAAGTCTTTTCTTTTATTAAAAAATCTAAATGGCTAACCGGTTGCACAAATAAGACTTCTTTACACTTTATTTTACTTCTTAAAAATGTAGCTTCTGCCTTTCTCTTTTCTTTCTTAAAAAAAAAAAAAAATACATGCATGTCTTCACTACGTTGTTTGTACTAGAACTTCATTGAAGAAAGTCCCTTCTAGTGCCTGCAACTTCCTGGAGTAAGCTTGTGCGTGAGAAACTGAAAGTGAAACGACTTTATTTTCTATTGCTGAAGGAGAAATGTGCTAAAGCATAGATATTAGGAGCATTTTATTTTTTTTTCCCCAAAATGATCATTTGATAATATCTAAAAAGAATCTTAATAATACTCTTGATCTTGCAGGATTCCTTCCAAGGAGAAAAACAAGTGTTTATTCAATACCCTCATCGTTCTGTTTGTTCCTTTCCAGAGCTCCCTTGCAGAGCAGCTGTATGTAAAAACAATAATGCTCACATGTTCCATGGAAAGACAAAGGGTTAATCTGAGTATTAATGGGCTTCAGAGTAAGCCAATTCAGGCAAACATCCTTCAGATTCGGACTGAATTCTGGGACCTGTTGCAGTTCCTTATGGTCCCACATGGTGGTTCGGAAGGAATGATGCCCCTTTTCACAGTGTGGGAGCCATTCCTGCCACACTGAAATGGGAGGCAGTGACTTCTGGCAGGCAGGTTTATCACCATTTTGGGGAGAGACGGTGCTTTTTGTGTTTGTTTCTGTTTGCTGCTCATGCCAGGAGACAACCCTGTTCTTAAATGTTCGTTGCTTATATCTTGTCCCTCACAGTCTGGGACAGGGGATGTGTGTCATAGAATCATAGACTGGTTTGGATTGGAAGGGACTTTTAAAGCTCATCTAGGCCACCTGCCCTGCACTGAGCAGGGCCATCTGCAACTAGAGCAGGTTGTTCAGAGTCCCGGCCAACCTCACCTGCAATGGTGCCAGGGATGGGGCAGCGACCACCTCTCTGGGCAACCTGGGACAGGGTCTCACCACCCTTAGTGTAAAAAATGCCTTCCTTCTCTCCAGTCTAAATCTCTCTCTTTTAGTTTAAATCCATCATCCCTTGTCCTGTCACAACGGGCCCTGCTAAAAAGTCTGTCCCCATCTTTCTGACAGGCCCCTTGAAGTGCTGAAAAGCCTCAGGAAGGTCTCCCTGGAGTCTTCTCTTCTCCAGGCTGACCAATATGTCTGTACCTATATGCGTAAAAAGAAGCTTCAACACAAGTCACTCAGAACCAGGGAGGATTTCCTGCCTTTGAATAATTCCTAGCCATTCTCTGATAATGTCAGAAGGTTATGGTAGGCAAGTTCCACAAACTTTCAACTTTGGTAATTTGAACTGTTTAATTTAAAGATTTAATTTAAATGCTTTGAATGCAGCACTTTTCTTGGGTATTAAGAGGAAATTGTATGAGGAAATGGTGATAGAATGGTTTGCCTTTTTTGCAAGACAGCACTGGCTTCTTGATGAAGGTTCTGCCATTCTTGCACAACATGGGGGATACCAAGTGTCCTCCTGTTTTCTACTTTTCTAGAAAAACTAGAATTTTTCCAATGCTGTTCTCAAAATTATTACTTAAGGTTATGGTTTTGCAAGTTGATTTGTAATATTTGTATCTACTCCATGTGCCTCACTATTAAGTGAGCCCCCAGCCCTTAAACACTTCTCTGAAATAATGGATAGATCTGTAATCTTAAGATGGTAGGACTTCTGAGAGTTTATCCTGAGTATAAATCTCTGGACAGCTGTGGTGTAAAGCAGAGAGTACCTGTTGCAAAGCTGCTTCCTTGGCCCTGTGTATTTCTTTTACTAAGCAAGTAACATCTAGCATTTCACCCTTGTGAAACTATTTCCATTTAAAAGTAGAAGAAATCATAGTATTTGGTCTTTTTATTCTTTCAGGTACCTCCTCATTCAGCGCTTCCCCGTTTCAGCTGTTTATATCCGAGCTTCTTTTGGGATCCCTGTTGCAAAGCATCATCTTCCCCACTCCCCTCTTTTCGGGGTTATGCCACCCTGTCAGCTCAGGCCACATTTGTCAACATTTTGTTTCACCATAAACAATGTTATAGAAACAAATTAATTCCCAGGAAGGAGTTCAGCGTCCTCGAGGTGTTCAAGGGAAGGAAAGACTTTATCCCCTCCCTACTTGCAAGGTGTGGTGGTTTGGCCTTGGCTGGACGCCCGGTGCCCACCCAGCCACTCTATCACGTGTCCCCCCCTCAGCTGGACCAGAGGCAAGAAAATAAGAGGAAACTCGTGGGCTAAGATGAAAGCAGTTTAATGAAGAAGCAAAGCAATGCTGTGAGTGGAAGCAAAAGAAACCAAAGATTTATTCTCTGCTTCCCATCAGCAGGAGATGTCTGGCCCTTTTTGGGAGGCAGGGCTTCAAATGAGGAACAGTTGCTCTGAAGGACAGGTCGGTGCCACCCCCCACCCCCCTCTTTTTCTGTCTTTTATACTTCATCTGACATCTCAGGATAGGGAATATCCCTTTGGTCAGTTTGGGTCACCTGTCCCAGTTGTGTATCCTCCAAAGATTTTGTCCACCCCATCCTACTGCAGGGGGAATGGGGGGAAAAAACCACAGCCTCAGTGCTGGGTGAGCCGTGCCCAGCAGCAGCCACAGCACAGGGGGGTTGCCAGCACCTTTCCAGCTCCCAGTGCAGAGCACAGCACTGGGAGGGCTGCTGTGGGGAAAATCAACTCCAGCTCAGACCCAATATAGAAGGATATTTTGACAAAATCTTAGTTTTTGTGATGATTTATTTGGGGTTTTTTTTTCAGTGCCTCTGCAAGACATAAACAATAATTAATTCCAGGGGAGTTTAGAAAGCTGATAGCAACGAGCTGCTGTGATATACTTTTTATAATTTACTTCCCCCCCCGCCCAGTCATCCTGATGTGCTGAGTGAGGGACATTTGTAGTGGGAGGATCTCAGAATCTGAGACTGGAAACTTTAGAGAAAGGAAAGGAAGGAAATGGGAGTGTGTTGCGAAGGGAATGAAGTGAGTGCTTCTTGTCCTTATTTGCACACTGTTGCTGTGCACTGCAGTGTCAGTAACCTGCAAAGGTTCTGCTGAGTCCAGAATCTATTAGAGTAGCTCTGCTCGGGTGTCTTTCTGCAGAGAGCAGAAGGGGATCACCAATTGATGCTTTTTTAAGTTGGGAATCCAATTCAAGTAGTCAACTAGATGGATCTCTGGGGATAAATGGCAATTCTGCAGTCCAGCATACTGCTCTGAGGGGAGCTGGAATCAAGTTTTCTAACTTGGAAGAGAAAAGAGGATCTCATGTTGAAGATACTGACCCTGAAAATTACCAATTTTCAGTCTGGTTTGGAATTCGTGTAAGATACAGGCTTTTCATGAGCATTTTCCGAGTGTTTTCCTCACTTGTGGATAACTGAGGCTGTTTCACCTTTTTCCTTCAGCAGTGGTAGGGAGGAGGAGTCTCTTGCCAAGGCTGAAATGGAGGTCACTAGTAGCGATGGTCTAACCAAGTACTATCTAACATGAAATAATCCGAAAAGTAAAGTCTGTAATGTGTTATGGGGATGGCAAATTGATCAAACTGCAGACTTTGTTATTTCTCTGAAGTCACCATCTGTAAAATGAAGGAAGTCATGATTTCCCATCTTCCAGCAATACTGCGAAAATAAACTAATGCCTGTGGAGGCAGGGGAACCCTAACCCTTATTATTCCCAGTTCGGGTTTATGGATAGTAAGTTTTGTGATGTTGTCCAGGGTAGGTCCTCCTTTTTATTTAGGATTTTTTTTTTTGTAATTAAAAAAAAAACAAAACAAAAAACCCAAACAAACAGAAAACAAAACCAACTTTTGTAGACCTTTCTTTCTGTTTAAGAAGGCAGAAATTAAGGCAAGCTGAAATAGCAGGGAGTTGTGATATGAGTGACAAATAGATTCTCCTTCTCTGGAAGTGAGTGAAGCCACTTGCTTGTGTGTTTCTGGTCAGCAGTTCCTCAGAGCTTCACCAGGTTGTTAAAAAAATTCCCACAGAAACAAGTTTCTTCAGATGCTATGGAAATTTGCCTTTGCCAGGAGTGAGAAAGTTAAGTCCACTTTTTTTTTGCCTTGAGTGCTGCTTAAACATTTCAGCAGGAGCATTAAGGACTAAAAAGAACATTCAGCAAATGAATATATTGCTTGATCGTGTCCAAGGAAGTAGAAATAAAGACAGACTTGTAAGATACCTTAAAAATCTGATTTGTCTCGGTCCTTAAGTGATTGACATTTATCGTAAGCGTAGTTGCAAGAAGACATTGCAGAAAGAAGAGTAGGTGTGTTTTTGATGATGAGCTGTGACACGAAAGAGGAGCCATCTCTTGCTCAGCTCTAGCTCTTACTGAAGCATGATCTATCTATAATTTATAAACCAGTAGTACCTTTAAAAATCAAGTCAGTCCATGCAGCAAATCCCCAAAGCGTTTTGGGCTGTAGTATTTTCAAGCAGGGAGTAAGATTTTGTAAATTAAGCTTTGGGCTAAAATTCTTTCTTTATTCCAATGTGCTGCTTGTAAAATGCTGCTGCATGATTTAGAGACACCTACAGTTAGTCAAGATTAAGAGGGGTTGTATTTTCTGCAGGTTTTTTACCATTTTTGTCCCTGCTCAAGTAACAAACTCAACCTGGTCTACGTAAGGTGTAAAGACAGCAGGAAATATTTGACTAACTTGATAATTGAGGGACTTAGGTGGCCTCCAAATGTCCCTCGGCCTCAACTGTTCTTGAATTCTATGAGCATTTAATTTCTTGTGCTCTTTGGTAAGCATGTATTTAGCTAAAAAAAAAAAAAAAACAACCAAACCAACCAACCCAAAAAGGGAAAAAAAACCCCAACTCCTTCCTAAAATTCAATTAGGAAACCACAGATTCCAACAGAGTCAATGCTTATTAGAAATAGGTTGACAAGGCTCAGTGCTACTATTAACATGAAAAATAAATTGAAGAGTATTGTGAAATCTGTGGAACTTGATACTTGAAACCAAGCACAGGTAAACTCAGGCTCTTAAAATACAGATTTTAAAGGTGTTCTGGGTGGGAGCCCGAGGTCCTATATAGGCAAGTGCAACAAAACCCCTGCAAAGGAAAGAGTTGTATGTCCCCACTTTTTTTTTATTTTATTATTTTATATTTGCTCTTCCTAGTAGAAATTCCTAGACTATGAGATATGTTCCTTATTTTGGTAGGAAGTAGTGGTGAGTTCCAGCTGAAGTACTGGAAAAATCTTTCTTGCTGCCTGAGTCTTGGCTGGTTTTTAGGGACTTCATCCTAGCACTGTGTAGTTGGTCTGGCATGTGGTGAGGAGGGTACTTTGGAGTATATTAAACACTGTTCTGGAGATTATGAGTAGTCACTGCCTATTCCTATTCCACTTTTCAATGATGCCTTTACAAAACGGGGTTCAAATATTTTATTTTTCTTGTTACAGAAAGATTTGTGCAATCTTTACATATTTGGATCTCAAGTATCTAAACATTTCAAATTAAAATGTAGAAATACTCTCGGGTAGGACAGCAAGTCTACTAATCCAGATTATCTAATTATCCCTATATTAGCTGGGATCTGAGGAGGCTCCCAGATTATCTAAATTATCTCATGGCATATAATTCTGAAAGATGTGTTTGTTAGGCTTGGGTTTTGCTTGCTTTGATTTTTAGCGTACCATCTAAAACCTGATGGGGAGGATTGCTGCAGGGGAGGGGTGTAAGCCACTTTTTCTGAGGTTGCACAATAGGTGTAGCAAAGAAAGGAGTAGAACTAATCTCAGCATTGCACGTTCTACCCACAAAGTCATCTCAAGCATTGTGCAAATCTTAAAGGAAAACTGTAATAAAAAAGAATTCCACTCTTCTGGACCAAAAGTGTTTTCTCATATTTTATTGTCAAATGCTGTAAAATCTGCCAAATTTGTGACTCATGTCCATGCTGGGGACTGTGTTTGCACTTAATACTGCAACAGACTGTTGCCTTAGGCACTGTTACTTTCAGAGTATGGTGGAGCTTGGTTCGTTCATCATAACTCTGACACTGGAATCTGCGTGGACTGAACTATTGCAATAATGTGTGAAAAGAGTGAGTATTTTGCAAAGAAAAATGTTCTTGTCACCTTTTGTCTGTGAAAGACACTGCATGTATCATTCGGGCAGTCTTCTCTCCAGCATACTACGTTGGTGTGCTACCTAAAGCCAGTAGTGTTTAATAATCAGAATCAAAGACTGGTTACGGTTGGAAGGGACATTTCAAGGTCATCCAGTCCAACACCCCTTGCACTGAGCAGGGCCATCTGCAACTAGAGCAGGTTGCTCAGAGCCCCAGCCAACCTCACCTGCAATGGTGCCAGGGATGGGGCAGTGACCACCTCTCTGGGCAACTGGGCCAGGGTCTCACCACTCTCAGTGTAAAATATTCCTTCCTTCTCTCCAGGCTAAATCTCCCCTCCTTTAGTTTGTAATCATCACCTCTTGTCCCGTCACAACAGGCCCTGATAAAAAAGCCTCTCCCCATCTTTCTGACAGGCCCCTTGAAGCACTGAAAGGCCACCAGAAGGTCTCCCCAAAGCCTTCTCCTCTGCAGGCTGAACCCCCTCATCTCTACCAGCCTGGCCTCCCAGCAGAGGGGTTCCAGCCCTCCCAGCATTGCTGGAGCTCCTCTGGTCCTATTTCAACAGTTCCGTGTCTTCCTTTAGTTAAAAAAAAATCTTTAATCATTTGTTTGATACTTGTTGCTAGAGAACTGAATTGCAAGTAGAATTAGACAGGACAGAGTGCAGCGCAGAAGGTGCCTGCTAAATTGTTCTGTTCATTGTATTTGATGGAATTTTAGTGCACAGCACGTACAGGAAGTGCTGATGGTAAAAATGTAGTCTTAAATAGTATAACACACAAATAAAATTAAAAAACCCAAAGAAGCCTCTGATTTCATCTTTCCTTTCAAAAAGTGTGTTTTCCTTGAAGCTTGTAAAGGACAATGTGCTTCTAACCTGCAGCCAGTAGTGGGCTCTTCAGAAGAGATGTACCTCAGTGTATGTTTAGTGCATTGTAGCAGCACATCTCTAATGTATTCCCAGCTTTTGGAAGACATTTTTTAGTCTGTCAGTCTCATACCTACTCCACTTTGAGTTTAGCACTCTGGGAGTTAACTTGTTGAGTAATCCCGCTTAGCAGTGAGGTGTGCTGGACTCCAGCAGCACCCCCGGGTGGTAATGGCTGGGAGGAATTCTTTCCTTTTTTGGATCCATGTAACACCACTTCCACAGGCCTCTGCATGAGAAGCCTAAAATTGTATTTGCTCAAATGAAGCCTTTAAACAACCTTTTGTTGTCTTCGTTGTCGAGATCAAAGAAACTGCTGCAATGATTGTAGAATAGCTGGTTTTATGTAGTCCTCTGTAATGAAAACTTTGGTACAAAGACTAATATTTTTGTGGCTACAGTCACTCTGGCATTTGAAATTTCAGGACAGTATTTTGTATACTATTCTAATGCCATACTGAAGTGCATGCCCTGGGCAATGTTCCATCCTTTTTACCATCATTTTGACATTCCCATGAGACATCAGCAGTGTTTAAGACTTCATTTCTCCAAGTATGTCTGTCCAGGGAGGTAATGGAAAACTGACTACTGTAGGAAGCTTGTTATTCTCCATTAAAACTAAAGAGTAAAGAATTTTGGTTTCTGTTCCATCTTCTGAGGAAAAAAAAATGTTTTGTGTTGACAATGGAGTCTCATGTGCTTTCTTCCCAGGCACAATCCCTTCTAACCTGTCCTCTCAAGTTTCTCGGTTGCTTCCTCATCACAGTCACATTCTCCCATTTAGCTAATCTGAAACTTTAATCCTCACAGGTATACTTCTGTATGGGAAATACCAGATAAAAATATAGTATGCTTTCCATAGCTGTGGTGTTTAAATTCCCAAGCCAGAAAAGCCCAGCTCTGTACTTCTGGACTTTACTACCCACCTACTGTGTGCTGTACCTGAATAGTCTCTTTCTTCACAGTCCCAAATTCCTGGTCTCTTGCCTCTTCGTGTGTCCCCAGCCCCTAACCAAAATAGCCCAAGTAATTTCTTGTTCTATCTTGAACCCTTTTTCCTTACTGGTGAAGAGGCAGATGCTGCTCTGGTAGCACATGCATTGCAGTCTGACCAGGAGCCGTTTCACTGGAGAGCAGTAAGTTGTGATGGAGTGACATCTCTATAGAAGCACCGAGTGCTGTAAGAAGAAAAGAAAAAAATCAGCGGTTCTGCGACATCTCCCATTACAATGCTTCATTTAGCACTGGTCGTGGGGGAATTTGTCAACCTCTTTTTTTTGGAAAGCAATCCCTTCTCTAAGCTGTTTGCTGAAGGTGCATTTATTGTGAAAAAAATACTGGAGTCATTTGCACTTTCCTGATAAGAAGAAAAAAGAACTCAGAGAGTCTTAAACTGAGTTAAATGAACATCTTTTTGCTTAAACTTTGCTCCTTACAGTATTAAAAAAAAGTCTTAATTTTCTGTGGGTTTTGGTCCTTTGTACTCTGACCATTCCCTTTCTCCCAGCTGCCTCTGACGCTCCCAGCAGAATACAGATACCAGTTGGTGGGGCTAGGTGGGAGCTACCTCCATACTTCTTAATTCACCAGTATGTACAGAGGGGTTGGCCAGCTGGTGTTCTCTGCACAGGGTCTGTTGTGTTGGCTTTTGCCTGCCTCTGCCTCAGCTCTTCTCCAACATCTCTCTCTTAGACTCATCCACCAACTCTTTTTCCTTTCCATAATAAACTCTTAATAGCTCTGAGGTCTTGATTAGTTAATTCTGAAATACACCTTTAGAGTGACATTCCTTAGCTCTCCTCACTGTACTTTAGTTTGCTCTGTGCAGTGGTCTCAGATCTTGATTCCTCCTGGTTTAAGCCGAGAGATGCCTCCAGGAATGTGCTGAATGTGCTGTGGCCTTTAATGTGTGTGTAGTCCATGGGACTCTTCTCAAGAGATTCAAACCCTGCCTGGACATGACCCTGGGCCCCCTGCTCTGGGTGATCCCTCTGGAGCAAGGGGGTTGGACAAGATGATCTCCAGAGGTCCCTTCCAGCCTGCACCAGAATCAGCCCAGAGCAAAACTGCTACACGTGACCGGTGTAAATTCTGAATTTTTGTTACCAGCTGTTCCGCTCGTGATAATTGCGTTCCTCTTGCTGATGTAGCTGTAGCTTTAGCTGTCATGTTCTTAAGTTTAATTTTAGCAAAACATTTCTGAAGCTCTCCTTTCAAATATTTATAGCAGAAATTCTGTACAGCTGGTTCACTGTTTCCCAGTCTGGAGTAAATCCCTATTGGAAGAGAGGTATATTTTTCTTTTTTTTTTTTCCTTCCCCTCTGCTGAGGAAATAACATATGGGAACTATAGAAGAACAGAGGTAGTTGAGAGGATTGCCTTATGCTCAACCTCCTGCTTTTTAAATGCAGCTGCAGTCTAGAGCTCAAGGATAAACACAGTATCTTGGAAATTAACTTCTCTACTACTAATATTCTCACAGAAGCTCAGTCTTGTGCCCCAGTGATGTGCTATAATAGCAGTCAGGTAACCTTCAAGATCAACTATACAACAGGGCTACCAAAAAAAACTTCCCTAAGCACTGTTTAGCTTTTTTTGTACTGTGTCTTGTGGGGAAGACACATAGGAATAAGAAAGTCAGTGTGCGTTGTAAACCAGAAAGGAAACAAGTAGTTCTCTGAACACCAGAATTAGTGATGCTTAATTTCTTGCAGATTCATGTCTTACAGGTAATTAACTCTGGTAACGTGCAGGTCCAACTGAAACTTCTCCTGTGACTAGAGGAAAAGAAGAAAAGTGATTTATAAAGGCCATCCCATGTGGAATTCTCTTACATGTGATATGGCATGAAGCTCACGTTGAAACTTTCCCTCAGGAAAACAGTGGCAGGTTATTTTTATTATTTTTGTTATTCTCCAGCCACCTTTTCCCATGAAATTTGTGTCTAATATAGTTGGAAACTTCTCTCTGCTGTCGAGTTTAAAGAAAATCCATCTGCAGGCTGGAAGGTCATTGGTGAATCAGGCGTGTGCCTGTAACATAAACACGTGGGTCTTGGTTCCTCTGGAGACTGGGCTGAAAACAAAAACTCTTGTAGTAGAATGATGACAGGAGAGGATTTTCTGATATTTTTTACATCGCTAAAGACATGCCCTCTCGTTAGTGCGAGGTGTAAATTTATACCAATTAATCCAGTGCCTTGTTAGGAATAGAGTTTTATTATATGCCTGATTTTCTGTAGCTAGTTACAGCTGAAATTCTGGTGGTTGATGAGTTGGGTTTGGTTGGTTGGTTTGGTTTTGGGGGTAGGTTTGTTTTTGGTTTTTTATTAAATAATTGTAGCTTTTTATATCACTGCCTGTAGGTCTGTCCAAATGCTTTGTTACTTGAAGGAGTTCCTCTAAGTGAAAAGTAATTGAGAGAAAAGTTTAATACTATTTCAGATATGAAGACAATGATAAATGGTAATGAATGTGTAGGAAAGATGTTGTGGTTTAACCCTAGCCGGCAACTAAGCCCCACGCAGCCACTCGCTCACTCCCCCCTGCTGGGGTTGGGAGGAGAATGGGGGGAAAAAATGTGAAACTCATTAGTTAGGATAAGAACAGTTTAATCATTGAAATAAAATAAATATAATAATAATTATTGTTGTTAGCTTCCTTTTCATCATAGTTAAAAGAGAAATAAAACCCAAGAAAAGACAGGTTATGCGCAGTGCAATTGCTCACCACCTGCTGACTGCTGCTCGGATAGTCCTTGAGCTACGACCAGCTCCTCCCAGCCAACTTCCCCCAGTTTATATACTGGGCATGCTCTCTGATGGTATGGAGTATCCCCTTGGCTAGTTAGGTCAGTCCTTCTGGCCATGCTCCCTCCCAGCTTCTTGTGCCCATCTGCTCTAGAAGAGCACAGGAGCCTGAAAAATCCTTGACTCGGGATAAACACTACTTAGTGATAACTAACCCGTCACTGTGTTGCCAACAGTATTCTTCCTAAATCCAAACCACAGCACTGCACCAGCTACTAAGAAAATTAACTTTCTTCCAGCCAAAACCAGGACAGATGTCCAAACATAAAGGCATCCAAGCATAAAGTCAGAATACCTGGTTTTGTTACATGCAGAGAAGCTTCTTTTGTAGGAAGCAGATTCTATGTATTATTGAAAAGCTTGAGATAGAAAAGTTTGTTAGAAAAAAACACAACTGTGCCTGTTTGTGAGATGAAAAGTGATGGAGTTGCTTGTTGTGACAGAGGAGAATAAACTGTAAAGTGCTTAACTTTTAATGTAGGGTGATGGTGATTTGAAATATGCAATCAAGATGGTCTAATAAACTGGTAATTGCGTTAAAAAACAGCTCTGAAGGAAACTCAGAGCAGACAGATCTAGCTCTCCCCAGAAGAACCTGCTAATGGTCTACATTTTCACTTCAAATGCAAATATTTGTTGGATTATGTTCAGAACGTGAGTTGACCTGGCACTGAACAGCAGGCAAACGGAAATAAAGTTGAATTGGCAGTAGTAAAATGACTTCTTTGGGTTGAGATTTTACTGTACCACCTACTCTGTGATCACAAGTTGAATAGTTTGCTGATGTTTCTGGACCACAGTGATGTCCTATGACATAAAAAAAAAGAAACCTATTCTATATGAAAAGTTGTTGGTTTGATTGTTTTGGTTGGTTTTTATTTTTTTTTAAATACTGGAAACATTTATGTCTCTTTGAAAAGTGTTTCACACAGGGGTTGTGAACAGGCAACCTGGTACTTAAGACCCTTGAAGGAAATACTGCTGTGTGACAGTGTGGTACTGGGGATGGTTCTGCTTTAATAATCCAGGATGTGACACTTGCTTTTAGTGAACTTCCAAAGCAGCTTTCTCTTCAAAATGTAATTGGCTTGGGGTCAAGAATGGAATTAATTCACATTTAATTGTGATCATGTGAAGAAGCTGGAAACATCGTATGCTTTCTGTTTTCATTTACATTCGTGTATTATTCAAAAATACATTTAAATTATTCTCAAAATGTTTCATCATCCTCTTGCCACTACACAATACCTGTAGCTTGAGCTTTTTTTTTTTACTACCATTTTAAAAAATGAAACTATTTTTGTTGAGTAAGACTTGAAAGGACAAAGCAGGCAAGCTGGGCCTTTTGGGAAGGAACTCTTGTTCGGTTCATGTGGTTTAGTCCCTCCTGGTGAGGCAAATAAGAGGAATGGAGCCAAACCTAAGCTAATAAATTTTATGAAGCACATGAAGTTGTGCTCCTTACTGTTAGTTCCAGAAGGGTTTAGGAAATGGCACCAGGCAAGACAGAAACAGAGGTAATTTCAAGGAGTCAAGTATCAGGAAAAAAAGGAAGGCAAGAAGAGAGCAGCATATTCAAGGAGAAATATTCTGATGAAAATAATAAAGATCCCTTTCACATGTTGATCTGTTTTAAAGTAGTGATCAGGATGGCAATCGTTGCAAGTGAAACTTAGGATTTGAGAGGCAAACTGAGCAAAACCAGATTTACAACTCGTGTTTTCTTTTTAAACCCCTGAAAACAGAGCTATTTTCTGCTGTGCTAATATCCTATGTACGCTGTAGTCAGCACGGTCATTGCCTGTGGAGATAGTAACTCCTTGCTGCTTTTAGGATTAAGGAATGTTTTTGTAAACTGCAGGAAACTCATTCTAGAGTACTCTCCATTGCACCAGTAACCTTTCATCCTCCACAGCAGGGATTTCACAATACTGTATCTTCTGTCATCATGGAGGCAAGATTCAGGTTATTGTATTTAAGACAGTTTCTAATTAAGCTCTTCCTGGTTTTTGTAAGCCTGTGGTTAATGTTAAAAAAATCAATGTAAAAAACCCTCAGGTGGGGGGCGGGGGGGAAGGGAGGAAAAGAACAATGCAGTGTTTCCTAACTTACTGACTTTAGGACTGAGCATTTTGAACTTTCCTTTCCCTCCTGTTCTGGAAGAATGAGAAAGGAAGACATTAGATACTTACTTGGTGTACCCCCAGGAGATGAAACACCACAGAGCTCTTAAAACTTTATATGCATATATATAGCAGTAGCTTATGTAATTAATTGGCTCAACAGTGGAAATTAAGGTTTCTAGTTCCAGGTTTAAACTTTAGAAGATTTTATTTCTTTTTTTTACCCCTAACATTTGTTCTGTTCCAACAGAAGGGATAGCAAATCACCAAGCTGTGACCTTCTTTCCATAACATTTTGGGTAGATATTATGTCAGTTTCCCAAGGTAGAAAGCTTAATTTCTCTTCACAGTGTTGCTAGAAATGATCTTGCGCATCTTCCCAGTCTTAGTACATATAAAATGAAGTGAAATCTTGAACAAGGGAGCCATCAAATACCCAATAGCATTTAGTCTGCCAAAGAGGTGAGTTAGAGGGATGAGGCAGTTCAGCCTCATCACTGACTTGGTGGTTTTCTGATAACACCGTCCCCACTAGTAGCCAAAAGGTCTAACTTTGGGGTTTTTACCCCAGGGTTTGAGCTGGAGATGAGTGGGATGCTTGAAGTCAGGTGTCATTCAGCTGTTAGTCATGTTTTTTGGAGTACTCTTCAGCTCTGCTACCATCTGCAGTAATGTTTGTCCTGAAATGACACTGCAACGTGTATATTTATATAATCTTGTTTGTTTGTCTACTTTTTTTTCTCAGACACACGATGAACCCACTGATACAAGATACAGCTAGCTAAACAGCTATAAAATGCCCAAATTTGTGTCTGCAAAACCAGTTCAAGTTGAAAATTCTGACAGTGATAGCACCATGGTGGAAAAAACAACTGCAAGAAAGGTAACCAAATTATATTTGTGTCTGTTTAGTTTCAGTGAAATGAAAAGTGTGTGTTCTGTCACCGTTTTTTCTTGCTGTAATAGGAAGAATGTGAATCTGTATTCCGATAGCTTGAGGAATAAATAAGTGTTAAGTTTTTACATAGTTTTAACTGTAAGTTAAACTAGGGAACAGAATGTATGCCTTTTGTTGTAATGTGCAGCTCAATTCAAAAGGAAGCTGGATGCGTGGGGTTTATTTAATGTTAGTGCAGTTACCATATCCTTACATCATATGAAGTCTTTATACACTCACAAGAACAATGGTTCATATTTTATTTAATTTGGGTGTCTTACTCTCTATAACAAACACATGAAATGTTTCTGAAAGCCCATGACAGAGCACAGAGCAATGAACAAACAAGAGTTTTATTTTTTTTGTAACTCCGGGATTTTTTTTCCCTCTGTTCAGAGAACTTGAAAGCCAAATGCTGCAGAAGAGTAACAAGGGAGCCCACTTAAAAAAATTATACAGTCCATTTTTGAGTGTTGGGGAGTGAAGGAATATAGGGGACCTCCAGTAATACTGTCGGGTGGTCTGTTCTTCAGAAGTGTGAAGTATTCCATCGTTCTCAAACTGCTGGAGCCAAGTTGCAAATAACCCAGCTCTCCTTTTTTGTCTGCTTAGCACAATAGACAACGAGTTTATCTGTGGTACTAATGAGTAACAGAATAATATCCTGTGTTGTGAATGATGAGTTGTATGTTGCCCTAAGGATGGAGAATTAATTTCTCTCCCAAATTGTGTTTAAAACCATCTTCTCTGGGAAAGGAGATTGTGTGCGTGTGGTTGTACTCGGTGTTACTGTGATGTTGAAGTCTCTGTTCTCCCTAAGACCACTTAATGAAGGGATATAAGACAAAGGGATCAAAAAATAGGAAAAAAATGAGAAGATTCAGCATTTACTTCTATTTGTCTTCTGAAAACATTCGTAGAAAATGTAAGACTAAGTCTCTTCCCAGTTTGTTTTATGAGTCCCAGTCAAGTGAGGCAAAGGTGGTTGTTTCTGCCACCCGCGATGAACTGCTTTGATAAGAGGAGGAAGATAACAGAGTAAAATGAGGAAAGGAAATTGCCTTACTAGTAAAGGCATGAAAAAATGCCAAGTTTTCTATTTTTTTGTTGTTCTGGTCCTTGTGTTTGGGATATGGCCAAGTGCCATTCAGTACTGGGAAAGAGGGGGAAATGTCTGGTGCCTACAAGCAGCAAGAACAGAAAGGCTATTGCAGTGACAGTGGTGTAAAATACTTCGTTCTTTTTAAACACTTGTAAATAAGTTACATTTTATGAAGATTTTAGCTTATTTAAGCAAAAAAAAATAAAATTCTGGCTTCATAAACTCTCATTCTCTTGACACTTCAGTATTTTGTGGAAAAAAACACCAACTTTCAACACAGGAAAATCTCAAAGACATAATCAACAGCTGCTCACAGTTGGAAATCTAACTTAAGTAATTTTTTTTAAGCTTTCTTTGTGTTTATAATTTTAAAAATAAATTTCAAAAAATCTATAACACAGGTTAAAACAAATTGCCATCTTTTGCTCACTTTCATCAAAGCAAAACTAGTGGGTTTGCTGGAACTTGTACATATTTAACTTTCCTTTTCCCTGTTTCATGGCTAAAGGTGTGGCTTGAAATGCTTGAAACACATTTATTTGTAGGTTTGGGCATATAGAAATAGCTTATCTTATTCTTATAGTGCAGATTCCTTCCTAGGCTTTCAATTTAGCATACAAATCACCCTGCAATTTGAGGTTAAAAAAAAAAATCAAAAAGAAAAAAAATATCAATCCAAATGAAGATTGTGAGGCCTTTTCTCCTCTTCCATTCTCTGACTCCCCTTCACCTCCTCTCCCTGTCTCTCGCTGTTGTTGTAGAAAATTGGTGCTAGTTTCCAGAGCGGCCACTGAATCTGTGACCGCTGCCAAAGGAGCTGCCTTAGCAGTGACCCTTGTGTGCAGTTCTGCATTCGCAGGTTGTCTTGACACCTTCCTCTCCAGTAATCTGCCTCTGAGCCCATCAACTCAGCTCTCTCTGCTAATAGCAGTAGCACTGAGATCTGCTGAGCCATGGAAGGCCCATACCCTGCAATCTCTGCAAAGTCAGGACATCTGAAATGGAGATGTGTAGCTCTTCTGCCAGAATGTTAAAGTAGAAGATCATAGAATTATAGGCTGATTTGGGTTGGTAGGGACCTTTTAAGGTCATCTAGTCCAATCCCCCTGCACTGAGCAGGGACATCTAAGGATGAGAGGTAATGGGTTTGAATGAGAGAAGAGTAGATTTAGATTGGGTATCAGGAAGAAGTTCTTTACATTGAGGGTGGTAGAACAGTGGAATAGGCTACCCAGGAAGGTGGTTGAGGCCCCATCCCTGGGGAGACTCAAGGTGAGGTTGGACAATGCTCTGAGCAGCCTGGTCTAGTTGAGCGTATCCCTCCTTACTACAGGGGGGCTGGACTAGATGACCTTTGGAGGTTCCTTCCATGCCTAACCATTCTATGATTCTATGATCTGCAACTAGAGCAGGTTGCTCAGAGCCCTGGCCAACCTCACCTGCAATGGTGCCAGGGATGGGGCAGCCACTACCTCTCTGGGCAACCTGGGCCAGGCTCTCACCACCCTCAGCATCAAAAATGTCTTCCTTCTCTCCAGTCTAAATCTCCCTCTTTTAGTGAAAAACCATCACCCCTTGTCCTGTTGCTTTTTCCTGCTGTGTCTGTAGAATTGTACAGTCAAACCACTTCTGCACTTTGCTGCATAAACTTGCTTGTACTTCTGTGGCTGTTACTGAAGCAGAAACATCTTTGGAGTCTAATCTCTGTGACTGCAAATGAACAGAAGAGAGGTAGTTTAATTATTGGTATTGCCTTACATGTTCATAGATGCATTGTGGGCAGAGGAGGCCTAATGTGAAGTAGTGTTCATACAAAACAGTCCATCTTAAAAATAAGGACAAGAGGAACTGGGCTCAGGTTGCACCAGGGAAGGCTTAGGTTGGACATGAGGAACAATGTCTTCCCCTCAAGGGCTGGCCCAGGCTGCCCAGGGCAGTGGTGGAGTCCATGTTCCCTGGAGGGGTTTCAAAGCCACGTAGATGCGGTGCTGAGGGACATGGTTTAGTGGTGCCCTGGCAGTGCTGGGTTAATGGTTGGACTTGATGATCTTAAAGATCTCCAACCAAAATGATTCTGTAGTTCTATAAATAAAGCAGTGAGGTGAAAGGACACCACTCCCCAAACCCCCTCAAAAAAGAATAATAATCTGCATTCTTCTCACAATAAAAACTGTTATGGCCTAAATAGTGAAAGATTTCCATTGGTTAATATACAAAGGTAAAAGAGAAAAACACTTGCAGGATTTGTTTTTCCCTTCCATAGTTGCTACCATGTTTAGCTCTTACTGGTTGGATGCTCTTGGCTGTTGACTGAGGAATGTAGTAAAGTTACTGTTGCTGAGACTTAGTCTTTGATGCTTGTCCAGTGGAAGCAAATGCTTATTATGCTGTTCTAGCAACCAGTAAATAGCTCTGTGGATCTGCTATGTGTTCAGATCTTCTGAGAGCTCCAAAAAAAATCATTAGGAATAACATTTCTGTTAATATCCTGAGTTTATATCATATATGCTTTAGGGTATGTGTATTTTTATTTCAGTTGCTCTTCTTGGGAGCATAAAATAAATACTAAGAGTGTGTACAGCAGACAGACCATTTAGGCTTTGCGTGAGATATTTTATAAGCATAAGAACATAATGAAATTCTAATTTATCTGAATTTATACTGCAGAACTTTCATGGCCAAGACTCGGGAAGTAAACGATGGATCCGAGGTCCAAAGGAGAAACACGTTTGGGGTTGTAAGAATGAACTGTCTTCTTAGAAAAGCCCAACAATAGTGCTCAAAGCCATTTTAATACCATGCAGAACACGCTTCAGTATGTAATTATCTTTGATAGGCAGAAAAAGAATGCTTGTTCTCCCAGGGCTTGCTACATCTGCTGGATTATATGGCACTCGGGTGTCTCCTTTTGTGTATTGTCATCGATTGTAGCCCTACCAGACAATAGAGCTGGAACGGGCTATCACGAAATGGTCCAGACTGGTGTTTGTTAGGCCTTCCGAGACGGTTTCTGTTGAACAGATTAAAAATGTGTTCCTCATCATGCCACACTAGTGTGGCTTTGTTGACAGAGAAAATTCTTCCTTGTTCCTACATCCTCCAGCGAGGCATGCATTAAACGTTGAGACGTGCAGACCCAGTTCATCCATCTGCCTTAGAATGGAATAAGCTGTACTCTGTTCTTGACAACTGTTTGCCAGATCTTTGCTTTAAAGCCTTGCCTGCTGGGAATTCCAGCCTCCTGGGCAGTTTATTTGGACACTTAATTAGGCTGACTGGCATAGAGTTAGATACTTAGTAGAAGGGTAAATAAATAACTTTTGCTGGTCTCCTGTTGTAGTCTAAAGCCTTTAAATGTTCTCTAACTGTAGTGGACCTGGAGAGTATGGAATGCTGTTTTCTCTGCAGCAATAGTATCCAAACATTATCATGTCTTCAGTGTTTTATTTGGTTAGCACTTTTCCCTTTAGATTAATGAACTTCTTTTGAAAGTCTGCAGGTACTTTAAGTTGAGGCTGCACCTCGAATCTTGGTTTCAGTTTTGGGCCCCTCATTCCAAGAAGGACATTGAGGGGCTGGAGCATGACCAGAGAAGGGCAATGGAGTTGGGGAAGGGTCTAGAGCACAGGTGTGGTGAGGAGCAGCTGAGGGACCCGGGCTTGTTGAGCCTGGAGAAAGGGAGGCTGAGGGGAGACCTTCTTGCTCTTGACAGCTCCCTGACAGGAGGTTGGAGCCAGGTGGGCTTGGGCTCTTCTCTCAGGTAATGAGCGATAGGACAAAGGAAACAGCCTCAAGTTGTGCCAGGGGAGGTTTAGGTTGGACATGAGGAATAATTTCTTCCCTGAAAAGGTTGTCAGGGTCTATCCCAGCCTGCCCAGGGCAGTGGTTGAGTCCCCATGATCCCTGGAGGTGTTTCCAAGCCATGGAGATGTGGTGCTGAGGGACATGGTTTAGTGGTGCCCTGGCAGTGCTAGCTTAATGGTTGGACTTCGTGATCTTAAAGGTCTCTTAACCAAAATGATTCTGTGATTCCAAGTTACAAGTGGCTTTATAAAAGACATCAACTTCAAGTTGCATTAAACTTGGACCTGTCCGTGTTGAATTTTGAACCTTGCTTTGGCCCCTGAAAAGTAGGTGTTTGTGCTGCTAGAATGACCAGGAGTAGTTGGAGCAGTGAATGCTCACTCTTCAAATGCCAATCCCTGTTCTAACCTGCAGGGCTTGCTGCCTTTTCCTGCTTTCCTTTACTTGATATTTAGGCTATTAAGAGCTTTCTGACTTTTAATGTGGGGTTCTTGTGATTGTACTGTCAACTATTTTTATTAGTCTGCAGAACCTGGGTTTTCTCCTGGCTTTTCCAGTTTTGTATTCTATTTACACTGTTTTTCAGATTCTTTGTTCGTTTTACTCTCCCTTTGCCAGTGGTCTTTGATTCTCCCTCTCCCAGTTGTGTTGGTCTCTGCATGTCTAACTGCATCTCTATTTCAGCCTCGTCACTGAAAATACTAAAGAGCACTGGCTTTGTGATGACATCTCAAACACCCAGTGCGTCGCATCTTTTGGGTTGGAAAGTCCACCACTGGTGGTGGTTAAATGGTTATTTCCACAATAGCTAAGGAACAAAATACTCTCTTTTTTTTTCCACTTTCTGTGTGTAGCCTGTGCTTCTATTTTCAGCATCTTTTTATTTATCTCAAAGTGTGCATTTTGAACTGTCTCTCCTCTTTAATTAGATCACCCCCAAATTAATTTTCAATGATTATCCAAAGAAAAAGTGGTGCACCGGTCAGAACAATTAACATAATACAATTTAAAAATAAGAATAAACCTAAAGCTATCAAATTATTTAAGCAGCTTGTGTCTCTTTGGGAGCACCTCCCAATATCTTTTACTGGGTAGTACCAAAAAAAGTGATTCTTTTTCAGGATTACCAAAACCTTTTCTTTTTTCTACAGAACAAGTTGAAACCAGTCTGTCCTGCTTAGGAATTTGAAATTATTGTTCCTTTCTATTGCATGGTACCCAATGTAAGATAATATTCTAAAAAAGCAAGAAAAATTTAATTTTGAACTTTTAATTGTGGGGAAATTTACATATAGACATATGAGAAATCATTGGATTGTTGGGAAGATGGGATGGGAGAGCTTCTGGTGAGATTGGGCTGAAGTGGGAAGTAGTGGAAGAGGTCAGAATGGGCTTAATGGAGTTTGGATCTGCTCTTGTCAACTTGTAGACACCTTTGCAAATGATCAGTTAGTTGTGATTGAGCTTCTTTCTAAAGTAGTAACACAGACACTTTATTTCCCAAGGGCTCAGGGGAGTCTTAAGGGGTTTTGATTTTTAGATTTTCTTGTTCTATCATGTAAGAAAAAGGGGAGGGGGAGTGTTTGCTGTTTCCTTCGGGTTTTTTGGAGGAGGGTTGGTTTTAGTTGTGGTGGTGCGTGGGTTTTATTCTGCCTTCTGGTTTGGGGTTTGGCTTTTTTTGTTTCTTCAGGTTTCCAACCTCAGAGAGAAGATAGGTTTTCTCTGGGAGCATCAATGTTTTACTTCAGGATTTCTCCTGATGGAGATGGAACCCTTCTTTGTGATTTCCATGGTACAAATGTTTGTCATAGAGTTTGTTTGCAGCTTCTTTTTGTAGTCACTTCTGCCTCACCCTTTTGGCAACAGTTATTATACAGAATTACACTGAATTTTCTTGGAGTTCAAACTTGGAACCTCAGATGCTATAATCAAACTACTCTTTTTACCTGTGCTTGGCTTTTTTAAAAAAAAAGAAAGGTACCTTCAAGAATAGTACCATTACTTGGAATTACTTTCTAGTTTTCCTTTAATTAGAATAAACTTTTAACTTTTTACTTCCAAAGTACCAAGGAGCAGCCTTTTGTCTTTCTCTGGTTGGCAAGTCAGTGGATGTGCCTCTTGTACCTTTAGCAAATGAATCTGTTTGGAACCATACAAAGCTGTGGAGTCACGATAGCTGCCGTAGCTGGGCAATGTGTTCTGCAGCATGTGATGAACAGAAGAAGTTACGTCTCTACAGTGCATCTTTAGTGGTTGGCCAAAAAGCTGGGGTTTGCAGAGGGTTCTCTCAAGCAGCCTTCTTGCTAACCTGCTGTCTTTTACATACTCTGACCTCTTACATTGTCAAGTAATCAAAGAGAAGTTAACACCGTGCTCACCTGAGTTGTTCTCTGATTATTGTGAAATACGTTTTACAAGCCAAACACACCAGATTTATGCAACTAAAAATTCCAAATCACTCGTAGATATTTTTTCTAAACTTGGTACCAGTTAAAAAAGTTCCTTTCATAGATTTTCTAGGTTCTTAATACATTTTGCTTTAGAAAATGAAACCCTATGCCATTATTCTTGCTGAAATAGGGAGTTCTGCGTGGATGGATTACAGGGTGGGGGTGGTGGCAGGGGAGGGTTGTTAGAGGGGATTTTTCTTGTTACTGTTCACAGTATGAATTGCAGTGTGGGCTTTTAATGTGCTTTTAATGTGATTATCATGTTGCAGTCAGGGAAAGAAATGGGGATTGTCTTTAAGACTTAGTAAATTCTTCTCTAGTTTATGTTGTGCCTTTGCTTATTAATCAAGGCTCTAACAGTGAACCACAGTTCTACAGTGATCTCTCTGGAAGTAGATACTAATAGATACTAATTTTAAAAAGCAAGAAATGCCATTGACTGTTTTTCCTAAGGTTACTTTCAGAGGTTTTGATCAAACACCGTTATGATACCCACCCTTCCGCACCTCGATTCTCACATCGCAGTCTTTTCGGTCTGTGTACGTTCTAAGACTATTCTGCTTTATGCAAAAATTACTTAGTATACTTTTTATTTATATTAGAGCAAGGACAAGATTGCATCCTACAGCAAAACTCCAAAAGTGGATAGGAGTGATTTGGGGAAGGAGATGAAAGAAAAGTCTTCCATGAAACGTAAACTTCCTTTTACTATTAGTCCATCCAGAAATGAAGATCGCAATTCAGACACAGGTTAGAACCTTTTTATTTCCTTAACTGATTACTTGTTGGTAAAATAAGTCCGAATTTAATTAATTGTATATGTTTTTATATAGATTAATTTTTTTCCTATAAAAGAGGATGCCAAGTGTGAAAGTTGCTTGCTTGCTTCTGATTGTTGCATCTCAGGCTGATAGGTTTTCATTCTCTCATTAGCAAGATCTGGCGTGCCAGAGTAGTTAATTTACATTTCCTAATCTCATTCTTTTGCTTCTGTTTTAGTAATACATCTTGCTTTTCATCTCTAGAGGTCCACTGATTTAAGATAAGCAAGCTGATGAAAAGATACATAAATGCCTTGATTTGAGACATGGCTATCAGGCTTTCATAGCTTTTTTAGGAAGGGAGAGGGGGAAAGATTGCTGAATGTACTGTCCTCCATATAAACAAGAGGTTGCTTCTGTTATGGACTAATTAAATAAGCCATGGAGAGTGAACTTCTCCTTCAGTCTAAGCTCCTGTGATCTGTTCAGGGTGCGTTTTCTGCACCCTGCGCAGTTCTTCCTACCTTAAGCATATTCTATTAGAACTAATTTCAAGATTTCAAAATACTATTCTTAACTTGACTCTTTTTAAATTGAGGTGGAGGGATCTGAATGTATTCCAAGAGTGCACTTACCTCTGAGTCCAGGTCTTTCGTTACCTACATCATAATTCTGTTGATAACAAAACAGTGTCTGTACGCTGGGGAAGGCCACCAGAAGGCATGTTTCCCACATTTCTCAGAGGCTCAGTCCTAAGTTTCTCACACAGCACTCAATGTACATTTCAATATTTTCATAAACAGATAATATTTTGCTGTGTGTCAGAACCTGGCCCAGGCTGCCCAGAGAGGCTGTGGATTCTCCTTCTCTGCACAAATTCCAAACCCGCCTGGACACTGCGATGCTGGGCCCCCTGCTCTGGGTGACCCTGCTGGATGGAGCAGGGAAGTTGGACCAGATGATACCCAGAGGTTCCTTTCAAGCCCCACCAGTCTGTGATTCTGTGAATTCTCATAATATGCATAGATTTAAATGCAAGATAAAAATACATACCTCAGTATGTGTTTCATTTTTGCCCAGGACTGATTTCATGCAGAAGGTTTGGCTCCTGGATATTACATGTATTTTTGTTACTGTACAGAGAATATGTAATGGAATCCAAATTTGGATTTGAAATCCAAATTTGAAATTCATGTTATAAAACAACACTCTTGACTTTAGGTCTCGTTTTTCAGTGGTTTTACAGGATCCTAGAGTCTTACACTATTCATGATACCACTTGATTCTGACAAGACCGTGTATAAATTTGAAGTATGCTTCCAGCTTTATTAAATTTATTGCTTGGTATTAGACCCTAACTAATTTCCCTAATGTAAATACATTTATTTAGAAGTAATATTTAGCACTTACCTCATTTTCTACGTTGAAAAATCTTTTGTCATCTCACCCCCATCAACTTGATACAATTCAGTGTCACAATATCTTGTAAGGTAACGTGCATTTCTTTTTTCTCTTGCTGTAGCAGTTGCCACAAACAAGATGGATTACTGGAGACACTTAGACATGCACAAAAAGACAATGCCCACGCTACAAAATCTTTTTATTACATGTTGTACCTGGGAGATGAAACAAACAGTTCAAGTAGGAGCCAGAAATAGTTAGTATAGCAATAGAAGGCACATAACTTTGAACTCCTGTGACAAAACTCACACAAATGATCAAAGGCTGTATATTAAGTTCATGATTTAAAAGATTCTAGAAAAAATGAAAAAGCATGGTGTTATTTCATTCTTTCCACTGTCCATTACACTTCCAGGATGTATTTCATCCTCTCCTGATGGTTTTGTATTTAATAGCCTTTTGATACTTTTTTTTTCAGAGTTGAGAATAGCAAAATATTCTCTGTTTTTTTTCTTTTTCCCCTTCCTTCTTGATTTTCCTCCCCCAGACACATTTTTAGAAGACCCTAAATCTTTTAAATAATTACCATCTTATCAGATGATCAGACCTTTGAGTTTGAATTTTTTTGTAGTTGTTGGGTTCCCCCCCCCCCCCAAATGCTTTTTAAAAAGTAAGGTTTTCCAAAAATGTCTCTGGTTGAACAAAAATAAAGAAATGCCATGAAAAAGTAGCTCTAAGATAAAAAAATAAGTTAAATTAATTAAAATTTTAACTTCATTTTAAAGTAAAATTTTATGTAAATTGTAAACTAAAATTTTAACTACTTTTAAATTAAAATTTTAACAAAAATAGAAATAGTAATAATTAATATTTTAATTTAATAAATGGTTTCTCTTCAAGATACATGCTAGAGTTTCTAGTTAATTGTAGAAACCCTGTGATAATTGTGGTTTGTCCTCTTTGGGGAGGTAAATTGGTCAAAGAATGGGAATACCTAATTTTTAGAGCTTTCTATCATTGGAGCTGTTTTGTTTCTCTCTCCAGAGTATTCATTCATAAACTAAGATAGCATCTTTTGTTTTCTTCTTTATTTCTGTAAAAATTACCCCCACAATTCCAACTTTTGCACCTTTTTGACATATTTTTTTGTTGTTTAGATATTGTTTAGAAACCATGTGATAACGAACATGGACAACCAAACTGAATGTCAACTTAATTTGGAAATAATTATTTTAATTTGATTCCTACAAAACTATACATAAAGTCCATTTTACAGCCAGTCAATTTTGGCAAGACTGAAATCAAATGGCATTTCTCATGTCCCATAAAAATCTAGACCAATTCCAGTCCTCCCGTTTATCTAAATTTTGATTTAAATTCGTGGTTTTGCCTAAGAAACTGATACAATAAATTAGTATTTAATACTAAACTAAGGGCACATCCCCTTTCTTTGATCAGAGCAACCCCAAAAAGCTAATACAATATATATAGTGCAGTCAAATTTATTTATACTGCAAATGTTGCAGTATAAACAAAATCTTTAAACCCTTAAATCATTTAATCTTACAAAGGATTCTACATGCAAACTTGGATTAAAACTGGTGAGTGGATGGTAGAAGGAGAAGAATTTTCTGGAGCTTTTAAAACAAGTTCTCCTATTTGAAGCCTAATCAAAATACATAGTTTGGTTGAAAATCCATCACTTCTTTAAGACTGCTTAAATAGCATTATTTCAATTTTAGTTAATTTATTTAATTAATCTGGTTATTTTAAAATAACCCCTGATGTGGTTGTCAGAATAAGAACAGGCAAGTGCTGCTTTTGCAAAGGACAAGTTTGCTTGCTTTTTCCACCTTACCAGTCTATAGAGAGAGAAAAGGGAATTTTTCATAAACATCTCTTTAAAAAGAAAAGTCATTTAATTGTGAAATGTAGAGTTTTTTGGTTTCATTTTTTCTTTTTCCCCCACTCTTGTAATATAGTTGATTATTCAGGAAGAACAACAAGAGTTACAGTGACACTGAATGTGCTAATTTGTTGATCTTTCCTTGGAAATTATGTTTTCCAGATTGTCTGTTTATGTTGCATCTTGGTTTTGTTTTCTGACAACTTCAGTTTCTGTCTTTAGTCCAAACATGGCACAGTCACAGTTCCATTAGTATTTAACTGACATCCAGAAGAGCACAACAAATGACTTCTTCGTATTCCATATGTACATCCCACTAACACAGCATCTATACTTGTGCTTCCCATAGTTACTGAAGTTACTGGGGATGGAAAGGTGACACCAAGCTAAGTGGTGGGGTTGACAGGCCTGAGGGATGGGATGTTAGCCAGAGGGACCTGGACAAGCTTGAGTAGTGAGCCTGTGTGAACCTCATGAGGTTCAACAAGGCCAAGTCCTGGCCTGCACCTGGCTTGGGGCAACCCCCAGTATCAGCCCATGCTGGGGGTGAAGGGATGTAGAGCAGCCCTGAGAAGGACTTGTGGGTGCTGGGGGTGAGCAGCTGGAGCTGAGCCGGCCCCGTGCGCTGGCACCCAGCAGGCACTGG
>JANIMW010001243.1:0-27531 GCA_024582635.1 Todiramphus saurophagus
GGCAGCTGCCGCCTGGGCCGGGGTGAAGGCGGAGGATGGTGATGGGATGGAGGTGATTTTGGAGGAGGTTACGGCTCCAAACGGCCTCGGTGTCTTATTGTAAGCCACGCTCGTCGTGGCGGTGACTTTGGGTGCGACAGCAGAGGCAATGGGCACAGGCTTAACTACTTCTGCAGGCTGTCCCTATGCGAGATGGAAAAAAACAAAAAAAAAAAAAAAAAAAAAAAAGGGAAACACACAAACCCACGCCAAACGCATGCGGCACATTCCTCAGCGGGGATTTTCTCTGCTCTCACGGGAGATAACCCGCCCAGCGTGAAGCGGAGAAGCAGAGAGGCGAGCTGTGCCGAGACTGCAGCCACGAGGTGTGCGGAAAAAACCCAAGCCGTGCGTTTTAGCAAAGGGAACGACCTCAGCATGCACAATCAGTACCAAACCCCACGATGCTAACTCCTCTCATCACATCCAGAACAGACACCCCACAAATCAAACTCATGGGAAACTGAAAAACCACTCTATTGCAAAACCCACCGGGTAGATCATGTGGAAAAACTTAGTGTTTTTTTAATAAAAATCCATATTCCACCTCTCAAACTCAATTTGAGATATGCATGTTCCCCATACACGAACGCCATGTGCATGTGAACACACACACTGTATGTATTGACCTGTTCATATAGCCCTTAAGAGCAGAACCAGGTCATTTATTCAGGGCAGTGCTTCAGGACTCTGTGAGCTTTTCCAGTTGCACACCACTGATGTGCCCCAATGTCTTTGCACACCTTTTTCAGACCAAAACACTCAGAAAAATGTGATTTTTTTTTTTAAACTCATTTTCCTGGGAGCTATGTTTTAACATAGTGGTTCCCAAAACATGGCCTTTCAAATCACAGCCATCAGAGCAGTATACTATGTATACGATACATTATTTACGTCCCCTGGAGAGGATTTTCAAGTGCAGGCCATTTATAAGCATTTTCATGTTTGCAATCAGCCTTCTTATCAAAAAGGGGAGCTTGAAAATATTGCTTGAGAAAAAAAAAACATTACACAAACTCAAGAACAAAAAATTCCCCAGGCCACTAAGTAAAGGGAGGGGAATTGTTCTCTGAAATTCTAATTTAAGTAAGCTTTTTCAAATCCAAAGGAAGATTTCAGTGTAGGAAATGAAAATCAAGCATGTTATATTGAAAGGAAAGCTTGAGTGACAGTGCTTATGAACACCAGAGTTTGACAGATGGGTTACAGTGCCACGTGCTTGGTTGTGATGATGATGATGATGAACATACCTTTGGTACATGAATAAGATCAGGTTTTGGTACAGAAGCCACTCTGGAAGAGAAAAAACATACACAGAATTGTAAAACCCAAGTCCTTTAATGTTTCACTGTTTCCCTCTTCTACCTCATCATGTCCACCCACAGAAAAGATTTTATTTTCTTTCCTCTAAAGGAAACAAGAAGAATTAAAGTTAAACCTACAACGGTGTTAAGAGAAGGAAAATGCAAAAACATACTAGATTAATTTATCCCTATACGTTAGGAACTCTAGAACTTATCACCAAGAACTAACTAATTTATAAATACGTAATGCCCTATCACCCATTAGGAGACTTCAGCCCTAATTTTCTTATTGCTATCCATTGTTTCGTAAGAAACTATGTCACTTAACTCAAAAACTGTGGTCATGTAAGCTGCATTTCAAACACTGCATAACCTTGATTCCACTTAAACTAGAAAGCTTTCTTTTAGAACAACAACAACAGAAAAGTCTTCTGAAGAGCTTAGCAATTTAAATAATGCAGAAACTTTTTGCATAGTCTTTGGTCTTCAAAGGTGAGGTTAGTGTCACTTGAACTCCACAGCTCATGGCAAAAACATTTCTTCCAAACAATGGGTGCATTGAAAACTGCTGTGGGGTGGTGGGAAGGGAAGGAAGTATCACAATAGAAAGAATTAAGAAGATAAGAATTCACAGAGTTTGTTCTACCTAAAGCAGACTGGCAACATGTTACAGGTAAAGGCATCCCAGTTGATTGGGTTTTTTTCAGATTTGTGTATATATAGACAAAAATACATACACAGAAACAGAAACAAAATCAAACCACACAAACAAACAAATCACAAACCAAACAAACCACAAACAAACAAAACCCAACCAAACAAGCAAAAAAACCCCACAGCAAAAAACTGACACACTAACGTTTTGTCTGCAAACATTGCTGCTGACACACTTGAGTCTCTTCACAATGATTCGGTAGAAAAGTGGCTTCTTGCCACATTTACAGACATCTCTGGTCATATTTGATAGCTGCTCAGAAAAGCTGGCACTCAATGATCCAAGAACCAGCAACCACATCCTTCCTGAAATCACACAACCCTGATTTCCAGTGACTCTTCTCCATAGGGTTTTGAAGAACTGAATCTGGTTTCTCATTTCCAAAAGATAATTTGCCAGGGAGGTAAAAAGGTTCATTTAATTGCAGGTCAGCTAACAGGGGCTACAATTTAAAACACCTCTATTGTACAAACCAGCTTTTCCATATCCAGCAGGAATACACAACAGAGCTAGATATGATTTAGGCACACATGGTCCATTTATCAACTCTCTTTTATCTTCCGTTTTTTAACTCGTTCAGCCCCACCTCCCCTTTTCCTTTTTTTTTTTTTTTCCTTCTTTTATTTCTTTTTACTATTTACATTTTAAATGTTTACTCCTTCCCTCAAAGGCCCTTGGTCCTCAAGGCTCCTCAGATTCCAGCAACAGCAATCCTGCTGCAGATTCAGTCACTAACTTACAGCAACAGGAGATAGATATAATCCACATGCTATGATGGCAGTAAAAAAACCAAACCAAGAAAAGGCCACACAGACAAAAAAAAAACCCCAAAAACAAAAAGAAAACAAAAGAAAAACAAAAAAAAACACCCACAAAAAACCAGCCACCGTTGCCTGAGAGGATCATCTTCTGCACTTCACCTTCACCATTTGTGCATCACTGCTGACACATTATGTCCACATCAGCAATAATTCTCAACAGAGAGAGGGTTTTGTCTGCTCTGAGGAACAGGTTCCTTCTCCCCTTTCCCACAGAGCGTGCAGCCTATGAGAAGCCTGACCCCCGGCCCTCCAAAGCGCTGGGGTGCATCATTAATCACTCCTAATTGCAGAGTTGTCAATTTGTGGCAACAAAAGCAACAAGAAGAAGGAAAAAAAAAAAAATAGTTACAAAACATTGCCAACACACGGAAACTTATCTTGCATTTTTTAAGACCAGAGGTAGAAGGAAACACGCATCTTGCTCCATGTCTTAGGTACATGATTTTTCATAAGATAACTTGGACTGGTTTGTATATTTATTAAGCTAATCTAACAGTAAGAAGTAGAAAGCCATTCATTATTCCAAGTACCATATACCACGCTTGAGAAAAAACCTTCTTTTTGCTAATGCTGGACCTTGAAGTTTCAGTCTCATAAAAAGAACATACTTAAATTTTTGGGTTTGTTTTTACAAGATAATCAAATTTGAGTTTGCAACAGATGAGACTGCTCCACATTTACTAATACGGCACTGAGCAAAAGTGATTTCAAACCACTTTTTCTATACTTTTACAAAGTTCATCCTCAAAAAAAGTCATACAAAAAAAAAGGAGAGAGAGAAATTAAAAAAAGGGTGAAAAAAGGCTTGATAACTGAAATGTTCTCAACGTTCCTTTTGCATCGGAGTCAGACAGCATAACTATTTCCCCCAAACGTACTTGAAACAAGGACATAAATTTGTGTGCCCCAGACATTCTTCAAACAGTTTAACTTGGCCTTGTTGACTTCAGACCATAATCAACCTAAAATCTGTGATTTATCCTGCATCGTATAAAGAAAATGCTCACCCAGCAAACTGAGCCACCAAGATCTGAATGTGAAAAATGCATGGTGGTTAGACAAGACAGTACAAGAGGAAACGCACACTTCAAGCTGAAAAGTAAAATGTGTCCAACACATACATTTAAGAAAATACTTCCCTTAGGATTTTGATAGATAGTACCAAATTGCATAGCAAAAAAATCATTAGACTGCAGAATCTTGTACATTTTCGTAGCCGCTAACACTTCACTTGCCACCTAGCAATTAAACTTGTTGGGATTTCACGCTGGTTTGCTCACATTAAACGTACGAATAACTGACGATAAAAGCTTTCAAAATGAGGTGACACGCTTGCCCTGTCACTCCGTACTAGAAAAGCAGGATGGCTTGAAGCAGAATATTTTCTGAATGATTTAAAACTCGCAGTGCACTGTTTTAGCTTATGCAATATTCTTAATGACATGCAAAGAAAGCAAAGACATAAAAGCCTGGTATAAATGCTTGTTACAAACAACGCACACAAAAAGACCTTGGCAAAGGGTTCCGGTTTCGAGCTTCTTCTGAATTCTCATTGGACACTGAGAACAGAAGCAGCAGCCGTCACTTTCTGACAGCCCGATACTGGAAAGGAAAGCGCACACAGTTTTTGCACAGGCTCCTCCACACAAGCCATTTGTTCTTTCAGGGAAAAGCTATATTTAGCCTGCGTAAACAGCTCGTTTCGACCAAACATGATCAAATTTGCTCTCTAAACATACCACAAGCCGTTCCTCTCTGATGAATACTTTTGTGACATTTAACGCAATTCAAAACATTCCAACTTCCAGCACAGCCTTATTAGGCAAATGCATGAGTCTGCTCTTCATTGTGAGCAACGTGCCCAGCAAAAACTATTCATTCTTTACATTCTCCCTTTATTCATTCCCTATCCAAGTATTTTACCCATATAAAAAAGGACAAGGGCAATTCAACAGACCCCTTCTGTAATTGCCAATAGCTGGAGAAACCCATCACTAAAGGCAAAGCTACAGTATTTCATGCTTCTGCAGTGAGTACAATTTGATGTATCATCTCCAAAGACCGCTTGTCAAGAAACCCACTGTAATCTCAATAATTAGTGCTATGGCAGTGAATTCCATGCAAAGCAGCATTGTCTTGATGAGTCTCAGCTGTCCTGTGTGTATAACCACACAGCAGAGGCACAAACCCTCAGCCAATAAATCCCTAAAGCTTCACTGAACTGAAAACCCAGGACATTTCCCATTAATCTCTCCCCTGAACTCTATCTGAAGTCCCACCACCCCTAGTCCTTTTGCCCCTTAGTGAAGGCACTATATTATATTTATAGCTTTAAAAGCAGATGCCCAACGCAATGGAAAACTCACAAGAAGGTAACTGTGCTTACGAGCCCCTCTAGAAACAAATGGAGCATGCAATACTAGTATTAATACAGGTGCTGTGTTTGAGGTTTTTGTATCATAAACTCATTTCTGCTCATAAACTCTGGTGTGTGATTCAAGAAGAAGCAGCTGCAGAACCTTCATTGCTGAAACAGATTCAAGGCTGGAAGATTTTCTGTGAAATTGTATTTGTTGCTCTGAACTGAATAGTCCTTCTTCTAAAGAGGAAGGAAGCAAGGAAGAAATTTTTCCCACCCCTCTCATTTTCCAAACTAACTCTTTTTTTCACAGCTGATCAATCGGGATACAGTTCCTACCAGCAGATACCACATCCCTGAAAAGCCCTCTGAAAAATCTGACCTTTTAGCAGTTTTGCCATTGTACTCTGCGCTTCTGCTCATTTGCTTCATTTATTTCTAGACAGCAGTCAGTTGACAGGGCAGAAAGCTAAATGCATTTGCTTTTCATAAATTAAGCAACTCATGAAAATAAGATGACAAGCAGAAAATGTTTAACATATATAAAAAGCCATGACTTTCACTCGGGGTTATCTGAATGAAAACAAATGCAGATGTAATTTAAAGCACAGAAGAAAGAACAATCCAAATAGATTTCTCTTTTCCTTAGACCCAAGCCCCTTCTCTATCACAGACATAATTCATTTCCTGCCAGCCTTCCTCCATCTCACAACAACAGAAAAGCAAACACATTCTCAAGCTTGCTTCTTGTTGCAACCCCTGCACCATCAGAAATGGCTGCCTTATATACGCTAATATACCACACAACTACGTTTCCCCCAGTTTGGGGTTAACACACACACTGGCCCAGGCCACACCAGTTTGAATCAGTGCTCCAGCAATCTTGCCATCGCTACCCCATGTGGCCTTGAGACTGCAAACCCGCGCGCATCCCAGTGCGCCTCAAAGCAAAGGTGCCCAGATCGTCACTACGTGAGAACTGGAATCTGTTGCAGGCATTGCATTTTATTTTCTCCTGTCCTCCTTAAGAGAGACACAGTGTTTTCAACTCTACGCTCCGGTCACCACGCTTCCTAGCATATCAGCAGGTGGCTGTCAACAACATTTCTCTTTCTTACGCCATTCTCTTTGTTCTAGTTTATTATGTCAGTTTTAATTTAGTTGAACTTAACCAAATTATGGTAAGTATGGGAAGGTTAATTACAATCAAACAACACAGACTTCAGCATTGCCTGCCTGCTTAAGGGAGCAAACGGCAAGTTCAAGCCAGTGACACAGGGGAGAGAAGATAGGAGTCAGAATGGCATTTCAGACACCAGACATCTCCAGGAGTTTGGGTATGAGCATCTCATTCTGCAGGCTAATTCCTACATTAAAAACACATTCTTTCTCCCCTCGCCCTACAAAATACAGGCTGTAAATGCATGATAATTCAAACATTAAAATGCAAACTGTGGAGAGACATTTGTCCCAGCCTTAACAAAATACTGTAAAGAGCTTCCATGGAAGCTCCCTTTGTATGTGAAATCTCAGAAAGGATCTCTTCAGTCACTTTAAACAGCTTATAACTTCTGGGCTTCATCCCCTTTGATGAGGCATATTTAATGGAGTATGTCTGAGACTATGAGTATTTATTTCTTGACAGAACAGTAGCTCGAGACAATAATTAACACCATGCCTCATCATATTTAGCCTGAGAATATTATCTCGTGGGTCACTCTCAACAGACTCCACGTTTTCAGTAAGTTTAAAGGGGAAGAATTAATATCATGTAAATGTCAGCCCTTGACATATGGTATGCACTATAATACCTTCACATCCTCACACCGTGCAAACCAGATTGTGATGAAGCACTAGGTCAGGTAAAAGCAAGGAAAATTATATTCTTGCTTTACTGGCTATTTGATAGCTGGCCAAATCAAACGTAGGTCCCCCTCTCTTAAACTTAAATAAGGCTTGGGATTTCGTCATATGTGTTAAAATAAACAGTGCTGACATTTTAGGACAGAAACAAGCTGCCCTCTGCTTTGGTATTCCTACCCACAAAGGATTAGTTGTTTTCAAGACCTCCCAAAGGCAACCACTGCTCATAGTCTCATTCCTGTGGTCTGTGGAAACCCTACCGAATGCATTTGTAAAGGGAGTTTAAGTGCAGGCAGATAATATTTTATTCTATTAAGGCAAAACCAAAACCCAAACAAAAAGCTAAAGAAAAAACCATGGAATTTATCTCACTTACCTACTGACTGCCAGAGACATTTAAAAGCACGCTTCTTGCTCCCATGAAGGCAGAAGGTTTAGAAACTCCTCCTAAGACCTTCAGTGATGGTGGTCATCTCTATCAGTCATGCCTTCCTATAAACCAACTTTATTTTTCCTTGTCTTTAAGCTCTCCTAAAGCTGCATTGCTTTATGGATCCACATAACAGTTAAGTATAAATAAGACAAAACAACTATATCCGGGCCTTAAATAAAGCAGAATTTATACATTTGATTTTCTTTAGCACTGCTTGTTAGACGCAAGCTACCTTTTAAAAATAGCCAGCTTAATGAAAAGCAT
The DNA here is from genome assembly GCA_024582635.1 of Todiramphus saurophagus. NCBI lineage: Eukaryota > Metazoa > Chordata > Aves > Coraciiformes > Alcedinidae > Todiramphus > Todiramphus saurophagus. The sequence goes on from JANIMW010001243.1 coordinate 7,799, forward strand.
GGGTCTAAATGACTCTCAGACCTAGTCAGTCTTCCAAAGCCCTCAAAAAACCACTCAACTTCATGCTGACTTCAGTCTGTCATCAAATCTAGGTTGTAATTTAGGAGATTCGAAACGAAACACTAAATTATTTTTTCCAGTGCTTTCCACAATATGGTGACTAATGTTTAAATCACCTTCTTTGTCTAAAACACAGCCCAAGTAAGCTTGAAAGTGCAGTCATATCTATTTTAACTAGAAATTCATGACAAACAGCTCCTTAATTCACAACATACCCTTATTTGGGATTTTAGTTGGATTTTTTGCCACCCCGCTCAAGTACATGCTTGGGAATGAATATTTTCAATGAAGAATCTGGCCATTTATAGACTCCTTACATTACTGTATTTTACTTCTCACAGGAGCTAAGCACATCTCTCCTCTATAAAGCGGCCCACCCGTCCAGGACATCAAGGAAAGCTGAGACGTGCAGTAGAAGCACAGTTAACTGAATGAGATGAAAACCATTTCCCAGATAACATTTCCAGCAGGAACAAAGAAAAGCCATCTCCTTTGCTAGGTCAACAGCACGGGAAGCAGTGTCACCCACCCACAGCCCAGAAACACCGCCCCGGCATCTTTGGCCAAAGCCCAGATGCCTCCTCACACCTCCTGCTTCCTATCGATGCCCAATGGTAGAGAAACAATATGAGCAAGCTAATACTACAGGTTCTGCATTTCTGTGGTGTCTGCAGCTGCACGGGACACGTGGAGAGCCCTCCGTGACCAAGGGGCTGTCAGGAAAACTGTGGAGCCTGGGGCTGATCCAGAAAAACCAGGGACATGGCAGGAGTCAGCAATAAAGAGACGTGCTGCTAAATGTATTAAAAGGATGAACTCCGTTGGTTTTAGCAGGATATGCTACGGTTTTCATTCCTTCCAGTGAAGGTCAGGAATACCATTAAGCATTTGTCCAACTCCTGAGCGTGACCCACCACTAGACAAGCAAATTTTCTTTCCCATCCAGTCCCTCAGACACTTGTTTCCTCTCTCCTATGCCACCCCAGCAGCGAGGGATGAACATCCACCTTCGAGATGCACGAGCCCCCTGTTCCAGCAGGGTCTGGCTGGCAAACTGCCCCGAGGACAACACCCAGTGACACTGCACTGCAGGGACACTGCAGCCAGCACCCACTTGCACCATTCTTCATCGCAGCGGGTGTCTCTGGGGGACCTCCCCCAGGCTGTCCCCAGAGGGGGAACCACCTAGGGTGGCTGCGGACAGCAGATCTGAAGCACTACAAAACCACATCACAGAATTATTACAGGAACAACTTCATGAACATGCACTTGCCAGAAGTCAACTTTTCCACTACAGGTTCTCTTTGTTGCTCTTTATCATTTCCAGGTATTGTTTATATGTTTATATATTTCAGGTCACTGGCTTAGCAGCACATACTGCAGGTCTAACGTGCCGAGCAAAGCTAGTTGTGTCTTGCTGTGGCTACTACAGTTTTAGGTACTTAACAACTTCAATTTGAAAGAAGCCTTGTAATGAAACCTCCAACTATTGCATTTTCCTAGACCTCAAGCTGGCCTGGCCCACACCTTTAAGGGAAAGGGAAGGCAAAGACCAACTGCCAGAGGACAAGTGGTAGGTGGAAATTACACTGTTTACTGCAAAAGCTAAAGAAGAAACATCAAAAAGCAGCAGTGATCTCAAATAGTTAACTCCTGTAGTCAATAAACTGGCCAAGGAACTAATTACACTGGAAACTGTAACACTGATTAAGAAAGGGTACATACAGCGGAGTGCTCTAATTCGTCTGTTACTTGCAACCACTGTGATAGAAGAGAAAAATTAATAATCCCATCTGACTTCACCTGATCCAGCTAACTAAAGACTTCTCCCTTCCCGTAGTCTAGCTTTAGAAAAAGCAGCTTTTATCCTTCTCAGCTCAAAACACTTCAGGGATAACATTCACAGCACACTCACAGCACAAAAAGCAATTAACTGCTTTTGTGGGCAACCAATCACTGATGCAAAACAGATGCAAAACATCTGACAGTCACAAAACCTGTTGAGATTTTCCACAATGCTGCCAACCACTTCAGCTACAAGGCAGGACAAAAGTAAGCGAGCAATGCTGGGCAGGCACAATGTGTGTTTTTATTACCTCCTGGGGTTTTGTGGTTCTGTGTCAGAGACATGACTTTCTGCTGACAATACCCTGGAATTTTTCAAAGGCAGCAATTTTTTCAAAGCTGAAGAAAAAGCCCCCAACACAGCGCAGATGTGCAATCCGGCTCTTAACAGATGCTTGACTCTGCAGCTGCTACCACTTACCTTTCTGTTAGGTGGTGCAGCAGATCCATACGTTGTATGTGGTGGCTCTCAACTTGTATTTTGCTTCCTTTCAGACCTCTTGAAAAATCCCGTACACCTGAAAACCCGCCTTGACAAATAACTCATCTTTCTTAAGCTTGTTACACTTTCACAATTCCACCACTACCTTTCAGGAAGACATTTATTTCCCAAACTGTCAACCATCACTTTATTCTCATTCCACTCTTTACCAGGAGAAGGCAGCTAGAGCCCTCTCGATGAGTCAGGACACCGTAATTTTGATTCTCAACAGCTGAGAGATGATCTTGCATGGCAGTTTTTATTTAAACAGTGTCTCATATTTTCCCATGGTCTGATGCTTAGGAACTCTTTATCTAACAACACTGGTCAGTTCACGTATTTAACCTTAGGGGTTTTTCTATTCTTTACATCCCACATTCACAGAGGTGCAGGTTTAACTACCTGAAATCAAGAAAATACAGTTACCTGCATAGCTACTATTTTAAAATTCACTACTTTAGTTCAAGCTAATTTGAGCTATCTTCAGCATATGAAGGGCACAGCCCGTATTTAAACCATGTAAGCTTCTTTTAATCCATTTAGAGACAACTGTCCCTTGACAGATCATCACATAGCCTTTTATAATTAAAGAATGCCTGCAAGTTAGCATCATAACCCATGCATGCTGGAGAGATGTGCTTTTCAAAGGAAAGCAACAGGTGTGGGGCATAGTCCACACTGGAAAAACAAACGTGTAAATAGAGACAAGTGACATCGCTTGGGGCACCCAAACAATGAGATGAGTGTTTATGAAGGAAAAAGCGACACAGATTACACAGCGAACCGAGGCAAGATGGACTTGGGCATCCTTGGGTAAGATAAGCTGCCTGTACATTACCAGATTTTCGAGCCATAGGGAACCCGTAGTAGGGATAATAGTGAAAATTATTCTTTTCCCGTTCTTAACATTGGGATAACAGGAGCAAGATTAAGTCAATTTTCAAAATAAGATTTGAAACAAATGCCCTTAAGCACGTCACACAATCCAGATAACAAATCAAATACAAACCCTTACACTTTCCGAAAAGAGGGGCGAGAGTTTCTCTCTCAGATACATTCACACGCTGTTCAAATTCACAGGTAAGAAGAGTCATAAGCTAAGAAACGTTTCAACTTTCCACAAGGCAAGCTTTGCCATCTATCTCGACTTGGCCGGGAGCGCAGGAAGCACCACTGCTCATGTGTGACTGCAGCGACTGCCAAATCCCAAGGCTACTTCAGGTTCTGGGAAGTAAACCAACAGGGCTTTAGAAAATTTTTGGTCAGAAAACTTCTGGACCTGGGTCAAGCAACTTCCAGCTTGCTGTCTTCCTGGCAGTCTCATTGGACTATTGATTTCAAGGGGCATTTGACAACGGTAGCATCGGAGACTCAAAATCAGCAGCAAGGAAGTTTTGCTTAACGTTTGCAGGGTCCTCGTTTTCTCGACTTTCTGCTATCTTCCTACAAACACTTTTCTTTTTGTAACTAGTATAGGGAAGAAAAAAACCCTGCAAATTGACCAGTATCCCAAAGCACTACAGGCAGCACCAGCATACAGCCTCGAGAAGGTTTTGATCGGGCTGTTTGTAAATCAGTAATGTGGTCAGAACCAGCTCTGTGCTGCCGTATTCCTTAGGAGGTTACAGCGCACACGAAGCACACCAGAGTCACGCAGAGGTACAGGCTTACCCTGCATTTCCTACTTTGAGACCTTCACAGCTTTGCTCTTGGTCTCCTCTGTATGACGCAGCTTTCTGCAATCGCATCGGAGGCCACTGAAGGCTTCCTTTAATAAAAACCCCAGGGGGAAACAAGACACGGACAGCATGATGACAAGGATGATGACAAGACTGGTTTCCATCATAGTGGAAGAATTTCTTCAACTTTACGTTCCCGTCCTCAAACACTCTCTGGCACAAAACGTGCCTCAGCAACAGGCACAGAACAACATTAGCTGTTACTACCATTTATTTTTATACCCCGCCTAGGATTCTTGCCTGCATTTTGCTACGGGTTTGTTATGGCACAACGATTAAGTCGCCTTCAATTTTCTCATCTTTATCTTTAATTAATCACCCTATGTTTAATGCTTTCAAATTAAAGTAACAAGCACAAAACAAATACCTCTGGCTATGTAAGCAAAACGAAGCAATTTGTAGGAAAACAAACACACAAGGGGAACAAATAAACTACTTCTGTCATCAGTCATAGGATAAATCTGATGTGCTTTATGCAGGCAGTAATGTTACATATTTCTTAACAAAAATATGACACCCAAGACACTAAAGATCTTGGCAGTTAAGAGGTGACGCCTCTCAACCTCGGGTTCAATCACTTGCACCAGAGATCTTGGAGGGTTTCATATCCTCATAGCACAGAAAACCCTGTCCAGCTGCTGGATTAAGCTGCAGGTACATACAATCTAAAGCCTCTCATTTTCTTCCGTGAATCAAACATAACATTTTCAGACTGCTCACACAGGCCGGGCTGGTTCTAATTCAATGACTACAGCTGGCATAAGAACAGAGGAGGCAAAAGTTGAGAAGTGATTTATTACCCGCTAAGAAAGGAGCAATTCTCCCAAGAAAAAAACAAAAACAACAAACAAAAAACCCCAATTATTCCATATCTAAACTTGTCATAGCCTCTTTTAACAAATATCTCCAGAGCACAGATTACTGACTCCATGGAGAAGGGCCAGAGAGTTGTCGGAGCAGACAGAGACAGCTTACGTTAACACCTCCCAGTGCCCTGCCCTTCCATACTCTCGCCTGCTCCCTTGCAAACTGCCTCAAGATTTGACCAGGCATTGTTTCCTCTTTATAGAGTAATGAGCTGACAAACACAGTATATAAAGAACAGCAATCAAGCTGAATAGAGGATTAAGCAGCACTGGATATTTTGCAGATACAGGTAAACCCTGTGAGGAGGTAGCACTGCCATGTACTAGACACCATACACACAAACACTATATTTATATATATTTTTTATATATATATATATAAAACTTCATAGCTGTGGTGTTTCTTTCCAGACACTAAAGCAAAGATCCTCGGGGCAAGATACTGTTCCTTTGCTGTGTGAGAATGGGGTTGGACTATTTTAAGTGTCTACGAGTCTGCTTACACCTTCCACTCCCTTGACAGAATATAATCAAGGACTAATTTCCTCAAATGAATGCATCCCAAAGGATTCTCTATATCCTCAAGAAAAGGAAAAAAGCAAGCATACAGACACACCCACTAGGAATACTTGGAACAACCATTACATGTATTCGGGCGCGGGGAGGAGTTTTAGCAGCGGCACTGTTCTAATGCAGCTGTTCACCGTTACCGGCGTGCACGGTGAGGCACTCCTGGTTACTGTGCATTTCATCTATACATAAATGCATCGTTTTGCTACTCCGAAGTGTGGCATTTAGACGGTATCTGCAATACTTCAAAACTGAAGTCCACCCGTGATGCCCCAGCCGGCTGTTTCAAAGTGTGCCAACAGAACTAAAATGCCACTAAAGATCATGCCCCTCTGAACTATCTGGGTTATTTTAGGAAGCAAAGATAAACGGTGGCCAGCTTCACATCGCTCCCTTAAATCATTCACTCAGTAACTACAGGCACGGCTTAAAATAAATACGCAAGGTCAATGGCACCCCAATTTACACGCTAGCTAACGAGCCCCTGAACTGACCACGGTGGTCTCTCCTCTACAATCAGGCACAGCTCAAATGCAAACGACAGACTAGGCCAATAAAGCAAGCCCCCCCCCAAACAACTGCCACTCAGAAAACCTATTTAATTGCCTGGTAAATAGTTTGCTTCAAACAGAAAGCGACATCAGACACCAGCTTCCAAACAGGCTCACCTGCTGACACCAATCCTCTACAAAGTTCGCGTCTCTCAGACAACGGCAAGCGAGCAAAGTTGCCTTAATTTTACATGGGCAGATGACTACCCAAAGTGTTTCACAGATACTTGCAACATTTTTAAATTAATTTCTTTTTCCATTCACCCCTGTATATCTATTGCTACTGGTTTTGTTTCTAAACTCTCACAGATCAGAAGCAAAGGCAAGTCCTTGTCATCTTGTACGTTTGCAGAGGAGCCGGTCACTGAGCAAAAGGAGCCAACAGGAACATCGCCGTGCTCAGGATGTGCTGCATCATTTCATCATTTTCACTTCTTCCCCCACGGTTGCTATTTCTTTTCCTTCTTCTGCTAAAAGTTAACCATCTTTCCTTCAAAGCTTCCTCAGTCTTTGAAACATAATAGTCCCTCTGAAAACCTGTTTCCCTCCTGCTCCGCCCCCTCTGCTCCTTCTTTACAATCTATATGGAGATTCCCACTTCTCAGAGCTCCCTGAAACCGGCAGCATCAAACATGCCCCTTGTATCGATCAGTTGCCTCAGGGCAGGGCAGAGGAAGGACCTGCCATCTCCAGCAGCAGCCACGGGTGTCACATCAAGACAGAGGAGGATTATAGAGCAAACACCAAAGAAATGCACCAGGTTAAAAGGGCAGTTCAAAACCCCTGTGAAGTTGAGGTGGGGCCTCTCAATGCTCCTTACTCATCACAGGAAGGAAGGGAAATTCTTCTTTCCAAGTACTTTATGGGCAGAGGCTCAAACACAGAAGGGCTCCACCAGAAGCACGAGGAGGTCAGGAAGAAAGCCTGTCCTCTGGGGTTTTGCCCCAGCTGGGAACCAAAGGCCTTTCAAAAATAGAAACTGCTGCATCTCCATGAATGACTGGAACTGCACACGAGTGACTGCAAAGGCAAAATACCCTTTTGTTTGCTTGTTTTTTCCCTGGGTAGGAATAAGGATTCAACTGTGACTACAGTGAAGCGTCAGATGAATCCTCAAGACTCCCTAATTCATCTTAAAACACAAAGTTGACAAAGACTCAGACCTGATGCAGACCCTGTCAAAAGCAGAAAATATTCATAAAAGCGAGTCAAGAAAATTGGAATTATTTTTTTATTTCAGAACGACTCAACAAGCATTAGGTAAAAGTGGGGATGCACTACCTACAAACCTGGGGGAAAGTGCAGTTGGAAAAGGAAAAAAAAAAAGCCAAACTAGCATGAGAAAATACTTTCCATCTGCACACACCACAAGCACTTTGATGTTAGCCTGCCTGGGAGGAGACTCATGTTGATAGATATATGAAACTAAGTCCATAAGACCCCAATTTAATTATTAGTTACAAGTTTTTATGATAATCAAACCCACGTCTCTTGTGTAAGCACCCAGGTTTTCACCACACAAGGGTTACAAAGGCACATTTACTTCTCACCCCAGGCTCCTCTGCTGAATCATCAGATACCAGTCACAACGGGTCTGGATACCAGACTAACAGGTTCACTGATCCAATACACTCCTCTCAGACAAAGCCACCCCTATACTGTTTTTCAGTTCTCTTATTTTTCAGGCTTAATGTTCAGACTAGAACATGTCCACTGAAACACGTCCTGTTCAGTGTCAGGCCAAAACACATCCCTTCGGAAAATGTGAGGCAGCGATGGGGATGTAAAAATCAATATATACACAGCTCTTTATTACTCAACCACCAGGTAAAGCTGGATTTTACTTCTATGTTGAACTAACAGCAGCACTAAAAGATGAAACTCTCAGGTCTATCTTACAGGGCAATGAAACTTTACAGTGTTTGGCAGCAGAGCATCCAAGAGCACACCCTTCTCCTCATTTTATTTTGTTGCAGGAAACTTCTCTTTGAGAAGTGAAACCTGCACGCACTCCAAAACCTAAACGTTATTTAACAGTTCAAAGCAGATCTGTGTCATCACCACAGTGTAAAAGTGCAGCAACCAGCATTTGCCTACAGGACTCTTAACAACAAGAGAATATTTGGGGGCAAACACAGACACTTTAGTTCATAAGGAACTAAATAAAAATGATTGGTAATAGTCATCCTAAAGGTCTCTTCCAACCAAAATGATTCTGTGATTCAATTCTATGATAGTGCATCAACCTCAAGAAACTGAACGGCCTTTATTATAACCCTGATCTTTTGCAGCTCTAAAGATTCCCCAGGAGGGCTCTAAGGTACACAGCTCGGGGAAGGTGGCTATTGCTTAACTAGCCCTCATTCTTACCCATCTTCCTGGCAGATGGGTAAGATCCTGCAAAAAAACCCACTGGACTCCATTTCTACTCTGCAACCTTCCGTTTTCATCTCAGCAACTCTCTAGCTCATCAGGTCACTTAGCTAGAGCACGTTTTGTGGTTCACCTGATTGCTGACTGCCATGCAGCCAAGTGCTGCGCTCAACAAAAGATTTTAAATTCCAGCTGGAAGCAAGAGCTGTACCCTTCCATTTATTTAATTTGTGGGCAGGCTTTCCAAAGGCATGGCTTAGCTAGCAAAACCCGTTGGGCTGCTAAATTAGGAGCAAAAGCTTCCTACCTTCCCTCCAATAAAAAAGAAAAAAGCGCGTCAGGGGATGATATCCACCAAGACACCTCTGCATGCAAAGAAGAAATCAACATCATTCATTAACTCTGAATTCTTTGGACAACCTTTTACCCAACATCACTGAATTTCAAATCCAGATAAAACAGGAGGGCTTAAGATGACCCAGTTGCTTGCACTGCAACGTACAGCATAAAAAGCCACGTGCAGAACACTGTCAGCTTTAGGCAAGCCATCTCCTGCTAAGATGCAAGGGTGTGAGCCTGGAAGGCTCCGGGTCAGCTGTCACCCCGTGCCTCAGGCACACGCAGGCAGTTGCAGCCTCAGATGTGGTAAGGAAGGCACCAGCCCAGGCTTTGAGGAGGGAAGGAAGTCTCCAGTAAGCCACCATCAGCAGAGCAGGGAGAGAGGGGAAAACAGCCAAGCTCTGGACCAGCAACTCCTCACCTCCAAGTCCCGAAGCTGGCATTTGCAGAGCTCAGAAGAATTTGAAGAGTGTGCAGGGAGTTCACAGGATTTACTCCAAAGACACGCCGGCTCGGAAACAGAGCCTGCAACTGTGCAGATTCAGAGCAGCTTTCTCAGCACAGCCGGTCACTGCAGACTGCCCAGCAGCCCTGGTGCTCCAGCTCAGGCCACTTCCAGGCCCAAGGGTCAGGCTGACAAAAGCAGTTAGCGATTTTCACACCACAGGACACACAGCCTCGGACCACCTCCAACCACCTCCTTCCCAGCAAGCCCCATACCCAACATCTCTGCGGGCCGCTGCCGAGCTCCTCGGACCCGTCCAGCAGCCCCGCACCACAGAGCGAACCCCAGAAGGTGCAGGATGAGGGTCCGACAGGCCAGGCAGCCCCACAGCAGGTGCACGCAGGTCCTTTACACTTCCAGAATGAAATTAGCTCTCGAGCGCATACAAATATTCACCCCCACCCACCTTCCGGGCCCGGCACAGCCCCACCGGCGCAGCCCTCCTCCCCTCCCGCACGCTCAGCGAAACTTTCTGAAACAACACGCGAGTCGAGTGCTGCTGAAATCGGGAATTCAGAGAACATGAGAGGGACTACAGAGCAGCTCGCCAGACACCCACAGTGAATAAACTCTGGGGGCCGTATCACTTTCTTTGCCTTATTGCTTTTCTTGGTGGTCATGCAGCCTTCTTCTGCTGCCCTAAGTGATATATTTTTGCTTTTCATGGAGACTTTTCTATTACTACATTACCCTGTTTCTGCATACCTGGCTTTGTAATCTGAATGCTTCTTTGGAAACACGTAATTCCACAAAAATAAAGCGATAAACCAAAACAGAAGATCCTCAGGAATTTGAGCACGCGGAGCAAGGCAGATCCGTACCCGCATCATTATTAAGCTGGTTAGATTCATTCCCCAAACTTCTACGACTTAGAGCACACAGGCTACTGAAAACGTTGACAACTGATTCTTTTTTTGTCCTAAAAAAAAGCCCACCCAAGAGCTTTAAGGTTTCAAGTCACTGAAATGCTGGCATTTGGCAGGAAGGAGACCATGACCGTTTAAGATCAGCAACAGATCAGAAACAGGCTAAGCATCATCTACTGAATCCTTCAGGAAAGTCTGCGCTCAAGAGCAGAGAGTTCAGCAGGAATGCTTAAAGTCTCACAGGGCAACTTGGGGCTGTACTGAGTGAGTACCTGGAATAAGCACCACCTCAGAGCTAATGGAATGGCTCCAATAAGAGACGTGAACCTCTGCTTGGGAGGCACTAGTTTGCAGCCAGTTTATTTTCAGAGGTAACTACTGAAAACTAGAATTAATGACTGAGGGTAACAATCTAGGATCGAGGAACAAGTTGACCACGGTTTTCATGATCAGCTAAACTATAAATACATACAGTTTGTGTACATATTCCTAGCCATATGACTTCTATTGAGTTTTTGTAATTTTTCTGTGTCTCAACTTTCACAATTAAAAAGGGATAATGGTGCTTATTTCCTTCATCATCTGACGCTCAGGTTTGACATCCCTGAAAAAAGAGTTATGCAAGAATTAATGACAGAAAAAAAGAATTCCAAAGGGGGGAAAAAAAAAGTCTTCAGATTTAGAAAACATTACTCAGAAGTTGTGATGCTTTCAACCAACTTCTTGCCTCTGTTCAACAGGCAGAGGATAATCTTCTATGCTAAAAAAGAAATCAAATCACTGAAGAATAGAACTAAAGTCAAAATGCCTACGTAAGGGAAATGATGATGACTCGTAAACCAAGCTGGAGAAAAAGAAAGACTTCCGAATGCATTCTTATCATAGCTTTCTTAAAGCTCGTCCTTATATGGTTTATGGAAACAAAAAAACCCCATGACTCATAAACCTGAAAGCATGAGTTTTATCCATCATCTAAAAGTGAAGCATGCACAGTTAAGAATTTGAAATCCTTCCTATACTTGGATTCTTCTGCTTGCTGCTCTTCTTTTCTTTTTTACCAGAGCAGCCTCTCCTGCCATTTGATTGAGCAGTTATACTATTTTCTCAACTTTCTATGGAGACAGTTTAAACTTTTAAACTTGAGGACTTCAGGCCCCACAGTAGCAGTGACCAAGATCTGGCTCTTGGGACCCATGGTGCTGTTCCCCACACTGCTGATTTTTAAGAAATTAAATAGATTACAGCTAGCCTACACTGGGGGAATACTTCAGCACCTGAGGAGTAAAGGACTCAAGTCCTTTAAAACCTGGTCTAAATCAAAGTGCCTGACCTTCAAAACGGGAACAAAAGCATCCATTTTGTCCATAAAGTTTGTCAGAACACACCTTCCTCACACTGTAAAATGCTCCTTCTCCTGCATGCTTCCAAAGCAGAGCGAGACTCTCAGTGCAATAAATGGTAATATCATTATATTGTTTCCTAACAAAAGCAAGACTGGGAACAATAAAAAGAGTAAGTAAAAAGCATGCTGAGCTGGTCTTACTGCAGAAAACCCTTTCTGAATTGGATAACCTGGAAAATAACCTTAGAAAATAGAAATCAAATGATCCGTTACATGTTTTCCCTATTAACCCACCTCAAATCATGAGAATTTCAGCTGCTCTTAAGCTAAGTCTAGACTTCATGTTTCCTGAAAGGAAAAAACCAAAAAGATGAGGGAGAATGGCATGATAAAGATTCATACTCAGGCGGGCAGATACAATAAGTGCCACGGTTTTTAACTCTTAAGTTTACCTGCTGCAGAGCCCAGCCTTGAAAGGCTCATCTGAATTTTGGCTCCCAGTCCTCTCAACAAGGACATCCAAAATGCGCAGCAGGCCCTAGCCTCCCCTGTGGCACTTGGGCAATCCTGTGCCTTTAAAAGGCTTAGGGAACACAAAACAAACCAGAAACAACCACAAAACCCACAGCCATCACTGAAATTCATCTGCTGCTTCCTAACACCCATCTTCACCTGGGAAAATCCATTAAGTCATCCACTGAAGAGCTGGAAGCAGAACTGCAGTCACTGCTCACTACCCAAAAAGATCTCTGAAGACCACAATATAGAAAGAGAGAGGGAAACAACCTTGAGAATTCTCCTTTCCCTTCCCAAGCTGAGTGATCCCAATGCCTTTTGCCTTAAATGACTAAATTTGTAGGGAGAGTGCTTCCTTTACGAAGCACTCTATAGGTATGCAAATCTGTTTTATGAAATAGAGAGGTAAAGGAGTTCTATATTATAAAAGAAAAAAATACTTTGCAGGCTTTTCTGCCTTAGTTTTATCCCTATATTGCTTCACTGACACTTTTTCCAGGAGTTTCATGGGTATCATGATCTCATGCAACAGTAGAAATACACAATTCTTTATCTCTCTCGCTTCCAAAGAATCATTACAGCAGGCGTCTGGAGAAACAGTCCCCAAAAATAATATTTAAAAGATAGGTGGTGGCTCTTAGCTGTTCAGCAACTTACAGATTTATTTATGGAAGTCCATGCTAAGTTAGTGAACCTGAGAATGTATCCAAAAACCAAGCATCTGGTTTCCATCTGTCCTTATGGGAACCAGGAAAGGACTTTAACTGAAAATAAAATATTGGGGTGCAAAAGAGCAAGATCTCAGGGAGGGAAGGATGCATACAAAAATTCCCTATGCGGGGGAAAACAACCCAAACCAAAAACACCCCCAAAAAGTAAAAGACCAAACAAAGCTCTCGAGAAGCTAAAATTAAATATCGAGAAGCCACACTTCCCCACCTTCAAAACAGGAGAAGAAGCTTCCATTTTGTCCACATAGTTTGTGAGAACACACACTCCTCACACAGCAAAATGCTCTTTCTCCCGTGCATTCCCAAACAAAAACCCACTCCATATTTCTGAGCCTTATCCAATATAAAAAATGAGCAAGTGACATGCCAAAATTAGAATTTTATTTCACAATTTTATAAAATATGACCTTCATACTAAACAGCAAGACTTGCTTACAGGATTAAGTAGGTTTAAAGACAAATACCCCAAAATACTTGTGAGCACGTGCAAATGTTAGGCACCTATTGCTGCCCGTGGCTGGCAAGCACCATTTGATCTATTTGTATTTAAGCCACCTCCAAGCAAAGTGGACTTGCAATCGTGACAGCTGCAATTCCGGTTCCTTTCGGGGGTAAAGAACAATTCCATATTTAAAAAAGCCAAGCTGTGATATTGCCTTACACAGAAAAAAAGGGAGCCTTTATTCTCCCTTCAAATATTTTGTCAACGCTCGTCTGCAAGCTACATAACATCTCAACTGCTTTTCCACGTGAAGTATGTGCTCAGCGGCCTCTGCAAATATGCTGCTTTAAACCTGCAAAGTTTTTGAGGGCATTGATTTAAATATCCCTTGCAGCCCCCCAGGCAAGGTACTTTTTGCCTCTTCTTTTGTATCTCTTCATTTATTTATTTTTTTTCCACGTTGCATATAAAGTATAGAAGAAGTCAAGCGAAAACCTAAGCAGCAGTATAACAGCACACCAAGTTACAATCTTCATAATAAGGAAGGCAATCATAAAGAATTTCTTTGCCATGTAGACTCACAAAGTTTCCTTTGTAGCTGCTAAAAGGCAAGCTCCCACCATGCCCCGGCTGCCATGCAAACTGGGATGCCAGAACCCATCAACCTCAGATGGGACCTGCTCAGGCTCTGCGAAAAAGGACCACCACCCTGGAGAGCCGGACGTTTGTCAGACCTACAACCACATCATCTCTCTCATTCTACTAATGAACCCTCAGAGAGAGGTGGTCATTTCATTAAGGGCAGGCTAATGTGCCAGGAAGGGCAGCAGCTGGTGACGAGATGCTGCTATGGGCCTCAAGCAGCCCTCACTGAGGAGCTCTGCACTGCTGAAGGTGGGCACGAACAGCAGGCACGGGGCGCAACTGCTCTTGTTTTCTTTGATAACAAGAAAAGATGGTTCTCATTATGCGATGGCCTCAGAGGCCAATCCTCCTCCACGATGTGCACTCACATCATTAAATAAAAATAGCAGCCTTCTAATAAAAGTCTGTATTTGGCCCTGGGAGACTTTTGAGAGCTTAAAGGAATTTCTTTCTTGGGCTGCTGCTCTTCCTGCTTCAGTTCCAATAACGCCTTCTTCCAACCCCTCCCAAACGTAGTCCTGGGCTAACAGAGGTATGCTGAGATTCAATAAACTCTGCATTTCAGGAATGAGACTGGACAACGCTGCCACTTCTGCAGCGGACATTGCAGCTAGCAGAGGGAAGCTGCTACTGCATGGAACAGCGGTATGGCTTTGGGAAACATCTCTCTGTGACTCTGAGCTGCAGTGTTTTCATCCAGACAACTCAAGGCTTGACTGTTCAAATCCATCATTCTGTTTGTCAGTAAAAATGATGATGCAGCACTTGACCCAAATAAAGAAGTGCCCCAAGTCAGTCAGGGGAGGGAGAGAAAAAAAAAAAACCCTGATAAGACCTGTTTTTAGTTAAACACCTGCTAAAAAACCTGAAGCTCAAAAGGAAGAGGAGCAGAGACTTCATTCAATGTAGTGCAGGTGACAGAAACAACTTTCTGAAAAGGTCTTTATTGCCTTGCATAATTAAGTTTTCTGAAACACTATAAATCAAGAAGCATTTCAGGCTACAGCAGCACATCATTCGATCGTGGCAACCGAACTCTGCGCGCTTTGTCAAATCACTTACATGTTTTTATCCTCCAAACAACTGTTACGATCACGACTGATTCTCTTATTTTTAAAAAGCAGACAAACAAACAAACAAAAGTGTCTTACCTTTGCAGAGTCATGTTCAGATTGCCTGTACATGCCTTGATCTTGTTTTGTGCTTCTAGATGAGTCATCCCGTCCGTGCTTATCCCATCAATGGTGAGGACCACGTCGCCTATCCCCACGTGTGCTTGGGCTGCCTTGCCACCATCATTCAGCTGAAATATCAAAAGAAAGGTAAATGAGAAACTTGGATGGTTTATGCTTATATTCTCTGGATGCAGGACCACAATATCTTATTCACGCTGCTGCTTCATAAGGGGGTGGGAATAAAACAAATTTTTTTAAAAAAAATTTTTCTCCTTTGTTTGTCCCTGTGCAAATTGCGGCACTATCTTTCTTTCTGGTGAAGCAATACTTATAGGTTCATGTTCTTATTTCACTTGAATGACAGGAAAAATATTGCACAGCACTGCCTCCTTTTCAGAATCAAACTCCGCTTCTACTTTACTGTCTGTAAGCTGTGCCCATTCACCACAAGACACGAGCAGGGGGTAGGCACACACCATTTCCTGGATGTCAGGTTCCAGCCTTTTCTCTCTTCGTATATGAAAGCTTAATCACAGGAGGCGAGAGGAAAGCTGTAAACCAGCTTTTTCCATCTAAACAATCTCTTCAGAGTTCATGCGTTTGTCCATGACTGGTCACATGTTTGGAAGACTTCATTAATAGTGAACCTAACTTTTTCCCAGATGTTACTACTAGAAAGTCAAAAGTTCACCACCACAGACAGACGGGTTACAGGATTTTGTTTTGCCTTTTTCTCAGTAGGTTTACAGCCCTCAGTGACCTGCAGTATATTTAGACCAGAGGAAGAATGGCCTCTTAAGCAATCTGCCTCTTTGATCAAGGTCACTGCCAAAGTTCAGCCCAACTGCCTTTCGCCCACTTTAATGAATTAGGCTTGCAACAAAAACCTTTGTCAAATTCACATTATTGACCTTAATCAAACAGTAAATTAACCTTTTCATTTCCTGCCACTGAATTTCAACCGGCTTCATCTGAAGAACAGAAATAAAGCACTGCAGAGTAAAATCTACACACCGATTTATAGCCCGGTTTCTGAATCTACTCGTCATTTTATAGCTGGCTGCAAAGAGAAATCCTGGATGGTGCAAATTCCCTCTGTTTCCAGGTGTATTTCCTTAGATCTCAGATATCTTACAGCAGAGCTGTGGCTGCTTGTGCTGTGCACACAAAACCTCACAACTCTTTCCTCCGCCTGTAAGTCTGAGCCTGTTCTTCAAAGAAATTGCTACGTTTTTAGAGAGGTGCTGCAAACAGCAGAATTACTTCACCTTTATTCTCAAAACTTCACCTTTATTCTCAAAACTGGAGTTCAACTTAGGCCTCAGCTGAACTCTAGCAAGTGACTTCTCCAAGGGAGGCAGAAGGAAGGCTTTCATCTCTGCTGTTTAACTCCCCTCATTCAGTAGGGACCAAGTAGTTTTGGATCTTTGCAGTTCCTTCTGACAATGGCCAACCACTAAGTACAGCCACCAATATCCACACCATTCACTTCTCCAACAGGAGAAGCAAGGCTAGGTCTTGAAAACTGTCTATGGCAAAGGGGTGGTGATACATGAGATGCTAGTCTCAGTTTTTATAGTAAAGCCATGGAAAATGCCCCATCAGCCAACCTGCTATGGCTGAGGCTCTCTTAAAATGTCAGGGACTCTAATACATGGCAGCTGTGACACGTCTGTTGGATGGCATCATACTCTGTATATACGTCTATCGGGTGACAAATACTTTAACTGAGGAAAAGGTATTGCCTAATGCTATGAGAAATGCAAATACTCAAAAAACCCCCTATCATTTGAAAATACAGAGACCAAAAGGAGGAAATTTCAGCTTCAGTGGCTCACAGCTGCCATTTTTCACCACCAGCCCACGTCCCACAGACGCCTGCAGTAGCAATCTTGGGCAACTATAGCCAAAAATTCAAACAAAACCAGAAGAATCCTTCCATTTGCTGTTAATCCGATGCTAATGAATACATTCCTCCGGTGAAAGGGGAGGCCTGAAATGTAGGAAGACTTGCCGTCTTCTCAGATCCAACATATTGGCCCGTCCCTCAGCGTTATGGGTCAATACAGCAACTTTACCCCGAGCTGAAACTGAAGGGTGCTAACAAGGGCAAGTCAGCAGAGCAAGTCCCAGGCAAGGAAGAAAAGTAGATGCCAAAGGAAGAAGGAGAAGCACTGATTTCAGAAAAGCCTTCTGACTTGCTAAATTTATAAGAATTACAACTTGTACAGCGCATCCTTTTACAAAAGGCTTCAACGGCAAAGCCAAAATTCCTCCAAAATTTGCTGTTCGTACCCTATGTCTGAGCTAAGAGACTCAGCTACTGTCAAGCACAGATCAGGGAACCCCACAGGCACATAGAAAGCTATGACCAACATAGCTATTTATAGGGAAGTTCCTCAACCCTTTGGGTGAGGGGTGGATCCAGCCATAAACAGCTCCCTAAAGCGATACGTCGCGGCATGCTGACATTTCTCTGCGAGGTCTGCTAAAGGGAAAGGAACGTAAGGGCACTAGAAGCTAAAGGTCAAATGGATCACTGTGCTTTCTGATTGGACTCCCCAAGTGAATAAAAATCTAGCTTTCTCCGAACGTGCGCAAATGCACGTGATGCTCACACATCCTAATCTGTGGTAAAAAACCAAACAAACAAACAACCACAAACCAAACAAAAAAGCAACCTGCACACATTCAGCAGTAAGACTTCAACAGCAGGCTTTGGGATAACTATTTTCACGGAGGGGTGGGGGGCCTTTATCACCCACAGAAGTGTGAAATAAAACAAATCAATAAATGGGAAAAAGGTAAAAAAACCCCAAACGTACACACACAAAAAAAAATTCAAAACCACACCAAAAATCCCCAAAACAAACAACCCAAACTTTTTTTTTTGTTTTGGTGGCCATCACACAACCACCCACAACTAATCACCTGACTTTCAAGAGGTCACTCTTAAACCATTGCCAACGGGGGATGAAACTCTTTGCAAGCACACACGGGAGACAACTGTGAAACCATTTTTGCAAAATTCTAGGCTGAAAATCAGTTTCAAATATGGCTGGGAAGTACACTCTGGAGATGAGGAAAAAGGCTGATGGGTCCGGAGAAGCATGAGAAGCCCCTGGCCACGTCCACAAGACCTGGGGACTGAGTCTGCCATATAGGTGAGGCTACCACAGACACATCTGGAAACATTACTGGGCAAGAGCGAGAAGAACTGCACGTGCAGAGGGATGCCAGAGCAGCAACCTCCTTATCCAGATGCAGTGGATAAGGCTTCCTAGTAGCACCTTCTGATTTCAGAGAAGAGATCTGATTACCTAGAGAGGTAATGCTGGTAACTTGCAGAACATCTCAGCTGAAGCACCAGCCTTCCCCGAGAGTACCAGCCAGCATCCTCGGCTTGTGACGTGCCCATAATGAAGTGGGACTGAAGCTGCAAGGGCAGACATTTACCACAGTTGCAAGAGGAATATAATCACGAGTATCTAAAAATAAACAGACAGGAACACTGCACACAGCAGGAGGAATTAGACCGTTTGAAATAATCAAGGACCTTTGCCAGCCCGCGGAGGTATTTATACCCCAGGAGCCTCAGGTTTGGTACTTTTTAGACTCTGTAACAGCGTGTTACCACTACAAACAACAAATTGTTGCAAAACTGTGTCAATATTTGAACCAAAACTGTGCTCAAAGTTAAACCAAAGGTCCCCCATATTCCTTGTCGTAACAGAAACTAACTCCATTTATTTATCTTTTTTCAACTAGATTTTGAGAGATCTAACAGATGCAGAGGATAAATGATTTTTGTTCTTAAGCTGCTAATTTAACCTTAGCTTAGTAAAATTATCTGGCATTAGTCAGCAGTGAACTACAATATTACCCATGCTTATACTAAACTGATGGCTGAAAGCAAAAGCCACCTCATGCCTAATTCCTAGTTGGAAAGAAGTACACACGCAAACAACTGGAGTCGGTGCAACGAGACGCGTGCACAGAAGAGTACAGCATTAAAAATATAAACCTGGCTCTCTAAGAATCCAACTGAGTGCTACCACCACAAATGTCCTTCACGTCCCGGATGGCTCCGTTTTAATTCTGTATGCAGTGTATGACTGTATTTCTGTTATTTAGTTATTAATTCTGTACGAGGCGAGTTTATCAAACCAAGCGCGAGTCACAGCTACGCGCACACGCAGAAAGGGGCTTTTGTTTGATGTTACACAGCAGACTTGAGAGCTGCAAAATCGCCAAACCAGAAGTGTTTCCTCCCACGTAGTTCCATGTCTCTGTACTGTGGGAAGCTCTTCTGGAGACAGAGGGGGAGGCAAGGAGGAGGACATTTCATGACCAGGCACCTGCCAAGGCCAATCACTCCCGCAGCCCCCAGCAGCAAACCTCTTTTCAGCCCCCGAGCAGCAATCAGCTTGGTGGCTGGAAGCCAAGAGCCAGCCTAAGCCACCCAGAGATGCTCACGGTGCTTTCTAATAAACACAAATCAAATCACCCATCTGATATTAGATTTCAGCTCTGCTTGAAAACAAACACAAAACAGGAAAAAAAAAAAACCCAAAAAACCAAACAGAAGCATAACAACAAAGCAAACAGAAACTAAAAAAAAAAGAATAACAAAACCCAACCAAAACAAAAAAAAACCCACACCAAAACAAAAAAAAAACAACAAAAA
>JANIMW010001244.1:0-88969 GCA_024582635.1 Todiramphus saurophagus
CTCCTCCCTGCAGGTGCAGCCTTTCACTTTCTGCACCCCCCAATGTGGTACACAGGACCCAGCAGTGGCCTTCGTCTGCACACCTATCCTTGGTAGTAACTCTAAACATGAGGTGTTATCACTGCTAGAAGCAGGCACTGTCTGTGAAAATAGGCTGCTAACTTCAGACAGTGCAGTTAATTAAAAGAACCAAGCTGAAAAGTAAAATTACTGAACGGAATTAGTTCTGTTTTCACTCGAACCAGGACACAGAACTAGGCCTACAGTCAGCACAAAGCCTTCTTAACCATCTGGCATTTTACATGTACTATGCTTTCAGAAACTGATTTTCATTGACAGTATTTCCTCCACATTACTAAGTGTGATACACTGTAGATTATATACATTAATAAGGACATAGTCATGCTAGTGGTAGTAATTCAATGAGTATCCAAAGCACCAAACATATTACATATACAGCTCTGGACTCAAAGTGGCTAAGCACAAACAGGAAAGATTTCTCACACATCTCAGTAAAAGATCACCTCTCAAACTCTTGCCTTGATTTGACTAACTGCACTCCCCAAACATAAGTTTATCAGTATTCCAAAATACTTCACAGATGGTACCGTGGAAAAGTTCAGTGATTGGTCCTCTCCAGGAATGAAACATTGCAACTTTAACAAGACTATGAAAAAATACTCTTTTCATAACAACAAATTAAAATCTAAGTTGTTTGCTGCATGTTTTAACCCTGAATTAAAAGTAGCACAGAATTTTATTTGTATGGTCAGTAGACCTAAAGGTATTATTCAGAATAATGCTTTTTTTTAATTAAAGGTTAAGAGAAAAACACAAACCATTCACCTTTAGAGATACCTACAAAAGTGTACTGTACTTTCAGCTACCGTCTTAAACAAACAGAGGTTTTCCCTAAATGCCATCTGTGATCAAAACCATCCAGTCCCAGCAGGCACATGTGGCACTTAGACAAACGCCAGGTAGATGTCAAACCTAAAGTTGTGCATAATGTCAAAAATCTGCAGCTACATTCAGCTCCCCTTCGGCATTACCAGGCTTTTCACAGGACCACTTTGTGAATCTCTTACTGGAAGGTCAGCATGGATAAGCGAGCATAGATACACCTATCTCTTCCGTGGGACAATAGCACAAAAACACTGGATCTGGCAGGAAACTGTGTTGGGACTGGGTGGTCCATGAAACCTCTACAGACCACAGGTCAGTGCTTGAGCTGCTGGCTCAGGTCCAGCAGCATGATTGGTTGGTAGCCTCAGCAAAGAGCTACCCTGCACATGGGGTGCCAACACCACCCAGGACAGCATTTCCCCAGCAGGGATAGCACAGGCAGAGACACCTTGCATCCAGTACACAGACTGAAAAGGAACTCAAAAGAACCTAGAAACTAGATCAGGAACAGAATCTTGACCAAAGGTACTGTGGTATGAAGATAGCTGAACAGGGAAGGTGATCAAGTGACAACACTTGAAAAACTGAGGGCAAACATATGCCCCCTTGCCTTTTGTAAAACTCAGCAACTGCCTTTATTTCCGTTTTTCCTCGGTTCCTGATTTTCCTCCAGCAACATCCTTGCAATTATAACGATTTCTATCCATTTTGTCTCAAAGAAGATATCAGAGCCCCTTAAATGTGAGAATGGGATAACCATCCATCAGCCAAGGCACATCAAAACCTCCATGAATTGCAGTCTTGGAGAAGCTGGGTAAAGAAATGGGCTCCTCATTGCCAGCTCTAAGCCCAGTACAAATATAATGCTTGGCAAGTCGACATCTTCAGTTCCTTAAGATGATAAATCACTCAGTCTTTGCAGGGTGTCCTGGCTACATAGGGATCCCAGACTCCGTATTGTTGTAACACATTTGCAGGCTCTGGCAATAGAACAGCATATTTGTAACCTTAAAACAGACAGCATTTTAGTGACATTTAGTGTCACCGAAATGAAAAATAATTGCTCAGAACTGGCTATAAATTAAGTATGTTTATTTGGCCAAGGGCAACATTTACTAGAAATTGTAAACAGCAGGCAAGTCAGAAATCACGTAAATCAGCTAATTAAATTCAGTATCTAATGGACCAAAATTTATTGACAGTTCACTAAAATGAATTAAGAAATGAAGTAACTGCATTTGTTCAAAGTAATAAAGTGTGAGATTTTTTGAAGGAGGGGTCAGTCTGTGTGGTTGGGTTTTTTTGCAAGCACTTAGAAGGTTATTATAAAATTGCTCTGGGCCACACTGTTAAACATACAAAAGCCAATGACTACTCTTTAATCAGAGAAGAAGTTCCTATTTATTGGAAAATAGCTTACTTGGGCTATTGTTTCCAATATTTATTCCTGCTTGAGAAACTGGACACCTACTAAATATTGAAACTTAGGAAAACAGAGAGATGTTAGTGAGATACACATGCCAATTTACATTCTGTTCCACTTCTTTAGGCATTTCAGTATCTCTGTCCTGTAATTTCTAATGAGTTCATGTAAATCTTTGTTATTAAACAACTAATCTTTACAGTGGGAAAAAACATGCCTTCTGATTATGGTTGAGAATTTGCCTTTTAGTTGGCAGATGATAGTTTACCTTTACTTGCAAAGCCCACTAACTTCTGACCAACCCATCCATTGACTGAAGTGTTAAACCCAGTAATGGAAACCACAGCAAATAGACATTCTGATGACAAGAAGAATATAAAGGAGAAGCCTGAAGGAGGAGGCACATTAATGAAATCAAAGGAAGACTCTCCACTGTTCTGTGGTAAAAGATAATAATATAACCAGAGATTAAATAGCAAATGAAAAAGACATAAAGATAAAGAAAGGGTTAACGGAAGAAAAATATCCATCTGTGTCAGAGAAACATGTTATTGACATCTATATGAGGACAAAAAACAACCCCAAACTTGGTATTTTATAGCACACTAAAATAGCTAGGATGCTAAATGCAGGAACTAAAAATAAACAGATGTACAACAATGGAGAGTATACAAGCAAGAGAAGCAGCTGGAAATTCCCAATGAAACAGAAATGTGTTTCTGAGGTTAACAATAGGTGAAGAAAAAGGATACGTCTCACTAGCATGTGTGCTAATTAGTAAGTTTAAGGATTTGTATAGGACTTTCAAAGGTGGCCTCTACCTGAACTGCAAAGGAGCAAGATATTAGCAGCTAATTATCTGAATAGACTTTTATATTGACAGTGATGGTCAACCCAGGAACTGTGTCTATCCAACTTTAACAAAGCTATACAACTGAATAACAACTGTGCCCTTCATTCCCACTTAATTCCTGCACAGTAGGATGGTAAATTCTCTAGGAATGTTTTCTACTGCATGTTCCTGCAAATGCTGAGCATGACTGATTTAATCTTTCAGCTGTATTTTTTATTTCGGCACACTTACCTGCCTTTGATAGGATTTTTGGATCACATTTAAATTACTTGGTACTTTTCTGTAAAAGCAACCATCAAATACTTTAATTCATTGACAATATTTATCTTCATTAGCCCACATGGAAGGTGTAAGTCTAACACATTGCCTTTTACAGTTTATGATACAACACTTACTTTCTTGGTCTGCCTACTAAATGTTGAGCTCCAGCATAAAAACTTCCTATATTTTACTATTGTTATATGCAGTCATAGCTGCTTCTTTACTAAAAGCCTTCTGAAATAACATCTTAAATGAGCATGCCTGAAGTCCTAAAAGCAGAAACAATTCATACCACCCCCAAGAACCCTTTTCACAACACTCAGCAAGAGGAAATGCCAAGGATGGAAGAGGAAGCTGAGAGGTGGGCTCCAGCAGCAGAGCCTCTGGCCTCGGGCCAGAGCTCCATGACAGGCAGCAGGCATCTCGCTACCAGGACACACATCTGTGGTCACCAACCACTACCATTTACAGACTGAGAGTAACCAAAAAAAGTCTATCTGTGCAATAAGACATTTATGAATCCTAAAAGAACTAGTCTGTATTCAGCTGTAGCATATATTTATGGTGTACAGCCATGTACACTTCACTTCAGGTACCCAGGACCATTTTTCTGCTTATCTTCTGTTATCCCCATGAACACCAATAGAAAATGCAATTCAGTTGACAAAAAGCTTTCCAATGACTATTTAAATCTGTCACACTACTTTTGACAAAAACAAATAAGAATTCTAAAGAAACCTATGGGTTAACCTACCTAATTATTCCCTTCAGACCCACAATAAGTGAAAAATCAGTTAAAGTATCTCAGAAACAGCAAGTTTGCCTTTAAATCACTGTTGATCAAATCACAGAAACTGAACATGGACTCCTTCCTTCCTTGGTCATGAACAACATCTGATTTAAATAACAATCTGGCATATATGACAGCTTTTCTAGATTTCATTTTTAAATTATTTCATACAGCAAAATGCAGAACAAATTAAAATGATGGGACACCTGCCTTAAAATCATCTCTAAATCTTTATAATGACAGAAGTTTTCTTCATATTGTTGTCAAAGATAAAAGGTGGTTAGATCCTTTGTTTAGAAAACTAACCATAGTAGGAAGCTTGCCTGCAAGACTTCTGCATACTTATACTGAAAAAACATGGAAAGAAACATCTCTGCTGTTCTGTTTTCTTCTACTTTGCCTCTCTTTTGCTTACACTTTTGTCAGTCTTGGTACAGAGACCACATCTTCAGAAACACACAAGTAGTGTTCCATAGCCTAAGCACTCCACCATCAAATTTCTGTTAGCTTTACTGAACATAAAACATTTATTAAACATAACAACCATGCCATAATACATCACAGGCAACAGCTCTAGCAGAACAAGCTCCAGTGGAACAGGCAGAATTTAGTAACTTGGCCAACTGACAAATGACAATATCCCCAAGTGAAGAGACCTCCACAACAGTCCATCAGCAAAAAAAAAAGTAATTATCACAATAAGTTTTTTGTCCCTTGCATCTCACACAAACAAGTTTGCAAAGAATGAAAGAACCTGAACGACAGTGAAAGAAATAGTGTGTCAAGTTTTACTTTTCACTGACAACTTCACAAATCAGACTCATCACTATTCA
The DNA here is from genome assembly GCA_024582635.1 of Todiramphus saurophagus. NCBI lineage: Eukaryota > Metazoa > Chordata > Aves > Coraciiformes > Alcedinidae > Todiramphus > Todiramphus saurophagus. The sequence continues at coordinate 5,067 of JANIMW010001244.1, forward strand.
CTCTATTGCCAGGCATAAAATTTTAGTCTACTCACCTGACCAATGAGAGAGGATAAGTATATTTACCTGTAACTCAAATGTTCCAAGCTATACCAAATTGTTATGAGTTCTGCCTGCGCAAGTAGAATGCTTTTCCTTAGATCCCATCAAATAGTTTTAGACTTCAGATTCAGGTCCATTTGGATTTTGAGCTGCACAGTTATATACTAGCTCAATAAAATCAGCTGAAGAACAATTTCTATGTCATTTCTAGAATTATGAAAACAAACAACTACTATTAAAATACAGTATGCGTTCTCTAAAACAAAATTATCAACAGCAGCACAAAGCAAGAATACTCAGTCTCTCCAAAGTTAGAGGATGCATGGGAAAGTGATTCACAGATTTCAGAGAAAACCCAAAATTCTTCCCACATGCCATTCTGCTCAATGAATTTGAACAAGTACACTCTAAGATCACTGCAAGTCTGGAGGTAATAGTGTCAGCTTTGTAGAGAAACATGTTCCCCAGACCTGCCTTTTAGACTCTTGCCTTTGCATTTTTATGTGCAAAACCTATGCTGTCAAACCTACTAAGTATGTCTTTCAGTCCCCGTTTTATAAATGCAGAACCTTCTCCACTTAGAACGAGATCCCCGAGTGGTCGATACTATGAAGCAGCCAGTATGTCCTGGTTTTTTCTTCTTGCTTTGAAACGATGAGAACAGCTGTTCCCATCTGAACAACCACAGTGCAGCTATTTGTTCTCTGAGATCAGAGAACAAAAAGTACGTTTTAAACTTCAACCAACAGATCTCTGGAGAGAACAGACTGCTTTCTGAAGAATAAATTAAGCATTCAATTAAACTCTACAACAGGTAAGTACTGTTCTTACCCTTTTGGGGAAATATGTTCAATGCTATTATTACAAAACCCAGCAAATAACTCCAATAAGTCACATCAAACTGAGACATTTTCTTCACAGCTCAAGCAAAGTGTTCAATATAAATAACACAGATTTAAGAAGTGCGAAAAATGAAATAAGTACTTCATTTATTTTGCAAAATATTGAAAGATGCATAATAGTGACACTACACCAGATGCTGTTCCACAATTGCGTGACTAGATCAATGGACACCTCCATTTCTGTAAAGATCCACATGCACTTCAGGGCTTCCCATCCCATTTCTGATTCTCTACTTCCTAGAATTACAGATTGATATATATGAATACTGAAGTATTTCTAAAGACAAAACAAACCTATAGAAATACAGCATTAAAGAATTGATTTGGCCCCATTGATGGAGCATCTAATTTAGGTTAACTGACTATGTTCATTAAACAGCTTCAGGATTTATTGTTTTTAACATGATGATTCATTAGCTCACAGGAGTTTAAGCAGAAAGGTTAATTAACAGTAACTTTCAAACTACTAAAAGCTGCTATGGGTTCAGTAAGTATTTAATATACATATGAGCATGACCTAAATCAATAAGATACTACTTACAGACAACTGAGCTTATTGCTAAAATTAATTGAGCAATATTGACTTGGATATTTTAATCATCTAGAATAAAGGCAACAGTAGCCTCTGAAAAAGCAAATATTCCTTTTACTTCCTTTTAAAACACTAACCACAGTGATTTAATTCAGCAGAACATGCATCTCTAGCCTTGATGCATTTTGAGCAAATATGCTGGACAGTAGCTGTTGTGTTGAAAGGAGTATTCCAAGCTTGACAAAGTAAACAAAAAAGAGTAAACCAAAGCAGTTAACTAATTTTTGAGGTTTTGATCTGATTTAGTAAACGTATTTTTAAACAACCTAGTAGACATAGAAAAAAATGAAAACTAACAAAATCTATTCCTGAGAACAATACTGGAAAAAAAACCAACACATTTTTCTTCTATTAATAGTTACATATCCCAGCATGATGAAGTAAACTTTCAAATATTTAGCAACAATAGCTCTACGTTGCTATTGAAATCTACTTTTTGTTGCTGTGCATTTGTAAACAAATCATTATTACCTGAATGATCCTTTTCTACACTAAGATCCTTTTCGCTATTGAAACAAAGACTGGCATCAAGAGCAAACAACAAATACATTTCAGTAAGTTACTCTGAATGAAAGCAAACATTTCAGAACAGCAAGCAAACAAACCAGAAAGTGCAGTCACTTGGGTAGAATGATTAGTATGAGTAAACACTACTTGTGTAAGCATTACAAGATTGTATCCACAAAGCACACTTATTGTCAGCCTAAATTTAGCAGGACAGGCATAGCAGAAGAAAAAACAACTCAAAACATGTACGCATGTGTGTATTTTTTTACATATATATATGTAATGTACATGAATATATACACACACCCTTTTTTCCTCTGGATAAATCCCCTGCTTTCTTGACCTATCAGTGTGCTATGATCAATCTAACAAGGGGGTGTATTACTGAAACAGTATCTTAAATCACAACCAAAGCATTACTTTCCTCATTACAGTTACCAGCATCTCTGAAACGTGTAAAAACCTGCAAAGCAAAGACGTGATAGCAGGTGAGAATGGCTTCCAGCTTAGCACAGCTCTTGAAGTAGTGCTACCAGATTTGCCAAAAGGAATGTTGGCAGTTTGTTGATCCTGCAGGAACCTCTTTAAGTTGTTCTCTGTTGGAAATCACTTACATCCAGTAGTAGGATGGGAAATCCTGCTAATTGGCTATGTCTGTTCAGAGAATCTGAGCTGAAGCTGGCAGCCAAAGTAACTGGCAACAAAAATATTCTTAGCTTCAACACTTCCTAAGCTTTCCATTCAAGAAACATTAAAGAGAAAATGTATGCGAGCAGAATTTCAGGATTATCAGATCATGCATTTTACTTCTATAGTCAGTGAAAAAGATGTGATGCCAATTTTCCACAATTCATTTGTCATTACCAGAGCCTCTCGTGATTTATTCCAGTGTAAATCCATCACAGACACCCTCTTTCTGCAAATAATAAGCTGAAGGACAAGTTATGACATCCTTTGGCTCAGCTTTTTGCCCTTCGGTGACTGAAGACCTATTGCCTGACTGTTGCAGAGGAAACCTGTACTTGTACTTCTGCACAGACCCATGTGTCTGTGCTGGTGACTGCAGCACCAACAGCCTGAGCCAGACAGACCTAGTCCAGAAGCCACATAATGATTTCTGAAACATAACTTCCACATGCACACACACACCCCCCACACCCCCCCCCCCAAGGAAATGCACATCTGTATGAACCTACTCACATAACTTACAGCAAAGAAAAGGAGAGTGACAGATAGTTTCAAAACCAGAAGGATACGATCAGGAAGAAAGTGCTTTCTTCAGATACAGGTTCTTAGAACCGTTGAGGGAGAACATAAGGTATGAATAATTTTCAACTACCTTTGCCTCCCAGGAGACTGGTATTAAGCAACACAGTAGGTACAAGCTGTGACTGCCACAGCTGAAGTGCTGCACTTGACACAGTTACCTCAGACACCAAAACCTCCGAATTTGCGTCAGCTTGGATTTCTGTGAAGACCAGTGTGGGTACGGAAGAGTTGTACAGCCACAGAGGACTCCATAACTGCTGCTTCTCTGGGATCTCTGAGCTAGCACAAGTACATCAGGACAGGCTACGGACACACAGCGCAAGGATAATCTGAGGCTAAAATAGAATTACAAGGTTTGCCTTAAATTACACCCAAAAGAGCTGTCTGACCTCAGCCACCACACCCCCAGCACCCTACCTGCTCCTTTGGTGAATTCTCTGTCCCTTGACAACTGCAGGCACTTGCCACCACGAAAAGTCCTGCAACAACTTGATGAGCAGCATGAGTCTGGCCATAGAAGCTGCATTTAAGATGTCAAGAGCAAGGTGATTTCAGTGGGAGTCTACTTAAGTCATGAATTGCATGACAAGCATTAAGCTAGTAAAATTACATGTCAGTAGATGTGATAATTGCCAGATGGGGTGGGGGGGGAAGAGGGCACAGATAAAAATTACAGCATGGGTGTTGTGCTAGAATGATAAAAATACGTGGGATGGAACTGAGAAATGACCTCCAAGAAAGACCTAGGTGAAGAGAAACATATGAAGAATGTAATTCCACATGACTTGAAGACTTGGTAGCCTAATTTCAAGATCGGATAAATTGTCTTTGAACAATGATTTTTACTTTTTGTTTTATAATTTGAATAAAACCCCCTTCTTATTAAACAGTAGTATTGTGGCAGTAGTCAGTAAGTCACAAGATTACTACACATTTACATGAAAAGTGCTCCAAATATTATACTTCAGCCTTCCAGTGTAAAATTCTTTAGATAGATAGATATGGTCAGATAAACAGGTCATGGCAATCTGTGCAGATCATACACGTAATGCCACAGCACATACTGGTTTAGAAAGCACCCTTCTGCTGGCAATATACATTGTAAAATACATAGACACAGACTGCAATATTTAAAAGAAAAGTATTTCAAAGACCTTTTATGCAGTCACACAGATTTAGAAAGGGATAAACTTTTAAAAGTATAAATTCATATATGAGATTGAAAGACTGCAGAATAGCCTCTTTGGATCAGAAAATGTATCACTCAAAAATCATCATTGGTAATGTCATTGCAACTGCTTTTATTCAGTGCAAGCCTTCTAAGTTCCTATACACCCACATCTTCAAAAACAGTCTCAAACCTCTGAACATCGGAGCACAACAGAAAGCTATATATGGAGAAACCTTTGTATATGTGTGAAATTGCATACAGATGATACAAAGAAGTTAAAGGAAAAGAGGATTGTGAAGGTGAAAAGCAGGCATAGAAAATAAAAAAAAAAATAATCCACTCGATATCTGGCATTTGCCGTATTCATGAATTTCAAACCAGTTCAGAAAATAACGAAATGTACAATTGCCCAATCCAAGAACCACCTTTCTTGTTTTCTCCTACATTAATCACTTCGGTTAATGCCTGTTAGTACAAATGTGGTTGCTGCTAACTAAAAATTCAGGTCCTATGTCCATTTCAATTAACCTATGAAAGCAAGAATAAGTTAAATACCCAATTTTTTTATTATTATTATTTTTATTATTGTTATTTTTAATCTGTTAGTAGTGGGCATTTGGGGATTGGGTTCGGTTTTTTCCAGCTGCAAAGGCAAATGCTTGCTCCATTCCTCTTGCTCACTGATTCTGTGATTCTTGGACTTTTCGCCATACAGGGAGACACTACGAGCTAACCCTGAATGCAGGAAAAAGTTAAAATATCATGATTGAAAGTGTAATCTGAGTAGCCTAACTGCTGGCTTCTTTATCAAAAAAAAACCCCCAAAACGTTAGAGGTATAAGTAGTGTCCTATTCTTTAGAAAACAATCAAACAAACAAACAGGTAATAGGCTCAAACCCTACTCAGGAAGATAATTTAATTCGAATAGCCACATTCCTAGAGGTCATAGGATTTAAGACCCCACTCTACACCTCACATTTTGTCAGCTTCTAATTCATCACAGAGCTTTTGGATTACCACACACTTGCACCCAATGAAGCATTCATGTTCTGCTCCTAGAAACACCACCAAAACCAAGACACTTTGCAGAAATTTATCCCAGTCACATAAGCATTTGCACATTACCATAGGAAATGGGAAACCAGAGACCTTGAAGATTTCTGCTAACAGGGAAGTGCTAGTATATCACAAAATTATAGGCCTGACAGTAAAGAGACATCACTAATCTTTTCATTCACATGTTTGATACCTAATCTTTTTTGCTTCTTGAGATGATAGAAGTTGAAAAATATTTCTGCTGTTTATGCTTGAATGTCTTACTCAAATGTCTGCCGTGGCAGGTGGCCGCAGTCTGCCCATATCCAAGGAAATGGAACCACATTTATCCCATCAGATGTCTCACTACAGTCTGAGGTCATTGATCCCTCTGTGCTCCTGCTACAAGGACAAACACATTCACTAAAATAGCTCCAGCTCTTCTCAGATGAAACACAAGGCTTCCAGGAGGCAAATGGTTTACACCTTTCTGATAGGAGGCAAGAGTTCAAACCTTCCTTCCAATTTGTTCCCAAGCTTGTATCAGACATGCCAACAAGAGGACTTGCTCAATCAACAGAAAAATCCAATAAACTCCAATATTTTACATGTCCATTATTATTGTTGCAGTTCATACTTTCCAACCATAACTGCGCAAAAAAATAAATCACTATTTCATCTATCCAGAGCTGCTCTTGTATATTATTATCAGCCAAATGATCCTGTATAATACCTGCTACATCTAAACAGTCCAAGAAAATTAAAAGAGGGTATAGCAATGCCACTAGGCAGCTATTTAGTTCCTGCTACCCGTCAGATGAAATGGCCTATTTTTTGGTAAACACATGTTAGTTAGTCTGAAGACATGTATCTTGCTACGTAGATGTATCTTACAAATCCAGAAAAGAAATTGGGCTTTTTTAATAAAATAACAATAATAATAATAAAAAAAGAGATCCTAATAGTGCTGATGAACTTCCTAACCATTACTGGAGAGTAACAGCTGCAAAAGGTGAAACAAGGACTGCCGATCTGGAGGAATAAAAACAAGAGGTTCTAGGGAGAGAGAGGAAAAGGCAGGCAAAATTGAGATCCAGTAGGGGAAGGAAAACAAAAACAAAAAAAAAGGAGAAGAAAGGGTAGGCCGCAGTAAAATAAGAAAAGCTGCCATCAGAATGGCTTCAGTAGAAGAGGGAAGATGAGAAGGATATGCATTAAGCAAGAGGTCTGCAATATATGTGCTGTTATTGGGCAACTGCAATAACATCCCACACTCGTGATATTCAGGGCTGTTTGGTTTTAGTAAAAGTGAATTAAAAACATCAGCAACATGCTTGTATTATTTAAGAGCTTCTTTCTCGCCTTGTTCCCTCAAGTCCAAATATGGGATAGATTAAATCTTCTGAAGAATATTTCAGCTCTGAAGCATGCTGTCATCTGTTCCCCAGTGGGAGTTGGACTTCATTAGCAGACCTGGAGGGCATGCTGTAAGGCACTTCCATTTCTACAGCTTGCTACACAGAGTAGGGATTTGATCAAGGTGAGATGAGCATATGGGAAAACACATTAATGTTACTAAATGGTTGAGTTCTGTCTGTCCCTGTAATTTATTTCAGCAGTAATGAAGATCAGCAAAAGAGTTCTGTGTGAGTGAATCACAGACACTCATCCTGATGAAACATCTCTGTAGACCTAAACAGGATATTTTGTGCAAGCTTCAAAAAATTACTGGAATATATAAGTCAAGGATCAGGCTTCATATCAAATTATAGAACTACAGACAGATAAAAAAATGAAAATAAAGAGTCCACCAAATAATAGTTTAATTTTTTACCAACCAGGATCAACTGCCAGACAGCAAGACAAGTCTTTAGCATGACTTACCAGGATAACATCAGCTATTGAATTGCTGCTCATCATCTATTAACATGACATTTTTCTATTTTTAGTAAACTACCAATGTTCAGCAAAACTTTACGCTCACAAGGAACTGATTTGTGGTGCTCACAATGGCAGATATGACTAGGCTATTACATTAAAAATGGGATGCAAAAAGTTGAATAGTTATTGGTATCACATGCCGTGCACTGATAACTTGCATCCACTTCACTTCCCTAAAACCAAATGAAACTACAAGAGTTTCTAAGGTTAACATCCAATTTATCCCACCAAAATGAAAAGCAGACAACATTTAATATTTGTATTATGTGGAGAATTACATCCATCAAACTAACAAAAATCTTTCCAAAAGAAATAGTTATTCATAACAGTATAATTATTTGACTTGGACTTTAATTTTTTCAGCCACTTGCCCTGGGCTTACAATACATTGAGAACACTTCCATTCCAACTCTAACTTCTAACACTCTGCTAGTGAGATCATCTTTTGTTTCAATGGGATACTTAAAAGAATTAGCTGAATTATGTGGCTTGTATCAAGAAGCATGATTCTGAGCAGTCCTCCTCAACTGCTACCCAATTGCAAAGACGCCTACATTTGTCAGATTGCATCTTAAATTCTCCACGTCTAGAACTCCATTCCTGCAAACATCCAGAGTTATCAAACACTGGGAAGTACTATACAGTCTAACACCCCTTTTGATGTTTCTTAGACCTTGTAATCTAACAGAGCACAGAGAGTAAGTTGGTGACAACCAGATTTAAATAAAAGCCCCTACTTACTGGCCAAAACATATACAGTATTAAAAACAGAGTTGATTGAGACCAACCTATGACAACTTTTTGCTAATCATTTGTTTTACACATTTTATTCACTTCTCACTTATTTTGTACCTGCTCAGGTGATTTAGTCAGCTGAAAAGATTTAATTAGACAAAATGAAAATTTAAGATTCATGTATAAATCTCAATTTCTAGAGAAAAAATGAGTATGTTTTCAACAGTTTCTGTCATTTAAAGAGAAGACTGCATAACTACCACAGATCAAACAAATCAGTAACAAAAAAAAACCAAACACACACCAACAAAACAAAAAACCCACAGAAAAAAAAAAAGGAAAGTGTGAGAAAAATATTTCAGAAAAAAAATTATTGCATTTTTAAAAGCTGTGCTTCTACCCTGAAAATGAATACAAGAACAACACTGTGAGATATAATGTTTATTGCATCTAATAAAGCAAGTTGAAGTTTAAGAATCTGAAGTTTAAGTGCAACCTGATGGTCCTAGAAAATGCTCCTGAATTCCCGAAGTTGAAATATCTTTGATCTAGTTCATCATCATCAAGGAGCAGAACACAGTGCACTCCCCGTGCGTATATTATGTTCCCTAGATCCTTCTGGGTTTGTGTTGTTTATTAAAACTGAATGTCTTATTAAGCCACCAAATAGTAAGCAATTAACCAGAGACAATATGAAGAAAAATGGAGAAACTGACTCTTTAATATATATGTCAAAGCTTTAGGTAGACATATTATGGCTCTTGGGACATTGCTTTGAAATATTTCATTATCATTCATAAGTCTAGATTCACATGTTTGTTTCAAGAATTGAGATAATTCAAAGGTTACTTGTGAAGTCATCATGGAGCATATCTCTCATTACAGTCTGTGACAAGAGTTATGCTTTCCAAGTAAACCTGGAAGGAAAGAAAATATACCCCAAAGAACAGCAAGGTAATAAAATATGACAATCTGACAATAAGAGAAAATTTATCATAAAAAAACACCCAAACAACAACAAAAAAACCAAACAAAAAACTAGTAATGCCTTCTAGCACTTTTTAATCACAGCTACTGAACTGCTACATCCTGAGGAACATGGCTCGTTTTAATTATTTATTGGGAGTTGATGGTTTATTTGGAAGAAAATGCAATTATATTCTGACACTTTAATCACTATCAGTTTGTTTTGTTCACCTGCTACTGCTAAGAGGAAGGTTACCTTCCTATGGAAATTCTGACATTTCTGTAATTGGTTTTGTAACTCTTCCAAGAGACTGAAAGTATTCATATTATTAAATTTGTGTAAAAATTGGAGTTAAGATTTTATTAAGATTGGTAGATAATAACACCAGTAAACTGAACCTCAAGTAGATCAAATTTCTTTTCTCCTTTCCTATTAAACACATTGCATATAGCCTTTGGGAAGCAAACTCTCCACTGATGTCAAAGGTGGATATCAAGCACAGCCCCTTAAAAGACCCATTTAAATAAATCCAAGGGGAGGGGGGAGTTTAAGGGGAAAAAAAATTAAAATACTACCAAAAAAACCCTCAACAACAACAACAAAAATTAATAAAATCAAAGACAAGCAAAACAGAGGCTCATAGGATTAATAAGAATTCTGCTTCACTGAAGGCGAAGGAAATTTTGCTAAAATTAGCCTTTTAGAGGTTTGTTCTTGCCTGTTGATCAAATCCAGGAAAAAATCAATGACATACTCAAAACTGCTGTGGAAATTTTTGGCTAGTTTCAGTATTAAGAGTATTTCAGAATATTCAGTGAAATATTCACACAGCTGTAAGCAGCTGAATTAAATATTCAGCTTCAAGATCAAGTTAACTCATTCAGCAGAGATTTTCATGTTGTCTATATATAACCGTGTGATGAACGTGTTAACCATCCTTCAAGGACCACCACACATGTAGCAGTAAAAGTGGAAAGAGAGGAAAGAACAACACCATAAGCAGTAGGACTAGATCCTAACAGGCTGATTTCAGCACCCATACAACAGCACTTCCACCCTCTATTATACTGTTCCAGGGACTTTAACGCACACTAAGTTATTCTGCAAATGAGAGGCAATCCTGGTTATCAGGTCACTTCTAAGTGACTGAGGCCAACTTCACCCTACAGCTTAAAGCAAGACTGATACTCAGGGTTAGTGCTGAGTAAGTGGTTACACAGTTCCTGGACAGCACAGAACAAACTAAGGCTTTTCCAATCCCGGAGAGGGTCCCTTCCATGCTCTCTAAAGAGCACAAAAAGATTGCTGGGGTAAGGGAAGCAGATATCAAGTGCCAGGTACTTAAACACCACACTTAAGAACAGGAACGTAAAATTGCTTTCCCTGCAAAGTCTCACCACACCATTGGATAGTTCAAATAAACATTAAAACACCTAACTACCTATCTCTACCAGACCAAACCTATGTAGTCTTAAAGGATTACCTATGTCAACCAATGAGGCAAAGAGTAATCCAGGGTTGCAGGAAATTGCATAGTCCAGGTGCTCAAACAAAGCCCTGCTTTCCAAAAGTAGACTGTTTGCACAGTCAGTAGTTATGTCAAATACAGCAAAATGGAGAGTGATTTTAAGTTGTCCATGTAGGATTTGGAGATAACAGAGGAAAACACACAGTGCTGAATCTGTCAACAACAAAGCTCCCTCACATCAACCCAAACAGTATGAACCATTCGAAGAGAACCAATTTAAATCACACTTAGCTAAAATTAATCCTGCAATAGAGAATTTGAAGACAAAGACACACTTGTCCCCCACAGCTCATGACTAGCTCACTTTGCCCTCGGAGTTTTAGTGTTGTAGAACACATCTATTGACTTTTGTTTTCCCTGCTGTTGCCAAAGCACACTGAGGTTTATGTAGTTATTCAGCACCTCTGATACAGTCAGGAGAACATCTGACTTTAAAACACAGACACTTTAACAAAACAAGTATCAAAGTGCTTAAGGAAATAGCAACAAAAATTTTCAAAGTGTCACAGTTAGTAAATGACAGTGACAACTCTGCTCTTGACTTCCTGTAAGGGCAAAAACTAACAAGGACCTGAGTATCTGCAGAACCTAAATGAGTTCAGTGACAATATTAGACATCACCCCATAAAAACCTATCAACATGCTGTTGAAGCAGGATCTCACAGATTTGATAAATACTGGTCTGTGAGTCCTTTTACTGGAAAAAAGGCCCTTCTCAGGGTGTCATGTGAATCCCTCAAACTACTTTTCCATCCTCCCTGGGTCACCCTTGAAACCTGAACCACAGGCATCTTTGCATTAAGTCACTATGCTGCATGAGTCTTCTGGGAAGAAAAGCAACTCCTTTATAACAAAATGGGCACCATTTCCAATATTAAGTGTTCTATATACCTAATTTAGGACATTAATCCTGCCTTTATAGTCAAGAGAGAGGAGACACTTTCCTATAATGAGATCAAAGGCACTGACATGTGCTTATTTGTCCACCATCCTAGACCTAATTCACTTGTATACGGCCTATTCAGATGAATTACAGGATTCCACTGATTTTCCCGTCTTCATGCAAACAAAATGCATCAGATTTTCTTAACATATACACTACAACCATTGTAAAGATGCACAACTGTTAAACTTCATCAATTATGAAGTGATTCTTCAAAATTAAGTTAGCCTAGGGGTAGAAGGCTTTCCACTGAAGCATAATAGTTCTGTCTTGTGGAGAAAAACAAGAAAAAAAAGAAAACCTTTAGCATTAATCACAGCCACACCTTACAACTGAAAACATGCTTTGAAATATACCGCAAGTCTTCATGGAAATCCCAGGGTATGGCACGTAGGAAATAAAACTGTGGGCTTTTTATCCCACTTATTTAGTCACATAAATCTTGTGTCATCCAACTTATCTGAATGCATTATAAGACTTGCATTATCTCTTAGCTTCTTTTTTTCCACTCTAGCTTTTCATTTTTGAAGATAACTTCATAATCCTCTTTAATATTGCTCTTATTCTACACAACTACTACATTCCCAGGTGCGGGTCATTTCTTACAATCTGCTTTTAGTATTTCAAGGCCACCAGTTTTTGATGTGATAGAGTGAGCTCAGAAGACAGACATACAGTGCAGTAAAAATATCCTAACACGGCAAAGACAGACATTATCTGAACTAAAGAGTGTTCTGGTACTCTATCTAGTGCAAACCACTACGTGTAATTCCAGCAAACATTGATACATACCCATTTGCCCAACTCAGATGGAAGATTTTTCTTAGAAGCTTATTTCCTCTGTCTGCTAATGGACTAAAACATGAAAAATCTTTAAGCTTATTCCCACCTGAGTAGTATGAAATATCCAGGTCATTCACCTGGATGCTATTGCTTAATTACGTAGCTCTTGGTACTCCCATGGAAAGAATACATTCCATTATAAACCGAAAAGTAGACTGCTGAAATAGCACATGCTGGTGAACTCCAGCAAAAATGTTTTCCAACCTGATTCAAGCTTTAATTTAAACTGAGATCAGAGTAACAGAGGTAGGCACAGGGATACACACTAGAAGAACAACAGCCAAATGTTGTAGAATATATTCTACAATATGGTTCTCTGTTTACAGATGATGACACATTTTTGGTCTAAACACTCTCACACTAAAGTGAACTATGCTATTAAATTACTAACTTCACCATTTAAAAAAATATATTTAGTACCTTCTAATATCTATTTAACATAGATTGACATAATTACAACACGAAATTATCAAATGGTTAACTGAACACAAAATGTAAGGTAGAAACTGAATGAAGTACTTGTAAAAAGTGAACTGATAAGAGGGTGTTTATTTGTAGAACTGTTAATATTTTAGATGCCACACCACCAAGCTTCTGTGAACAACAGATCTGTTACAAACACACGAGAAAAAGCTCAGATGAGAAAAATTTCTGACTTGACTCTTTTTGCTTCCATTTTACCATGACTCACATGTCTGAAATGATACTAGCGTATCATAAGGAAAAGAATAATCAATATACTGATGACTACCAGAAACAGAACACAATCGGAACCTTAAACCCAGACAATAATCTCCTAAAACTTAAAATGCGCTCCTGAACTCTTTGATCCAAAGCTGTTCTTGTAACATTTGTGGTGTAGTTCAAAGTCAAAAAAGGATAAGATCTATTTTCTAGAGGTACTTCAAAGTTAGTCCAAGCTGGTTGAAATCTCAAGAGATCAGTGCTTCTTTTTCTTTTCCATTTTAATCAGTCTGATGATAATTTCAGTCCCTCATGTTGAACAGATTATTTCACTGCAGTTGTCAGCCACTTTTTTTTTTTTTTTCCTTTTTAAATATTCTTCTGATATGGAACAAACATTTCTCTTACTTCCTTTGAATTTAACAGAACCAGAACATTTAGAGAGCACATGTGTTTTCACCTTGAATTTGCCTTCATATTAATGCATCTGTATTTTGCTGTAAGAAACATCTAGGACAACTTCAGGCAGCCTTTCAAAGATATGGTAGTCCATATGGCAGAACAAATGCCAGGAGAGAAAAATAAATTCCCTTGTTATTGCCATTTAGTTTCAGTTGTAGTTAAATGAGAAAATATAAAAGGTGTTTATAAAGCCTGATTTACTGGCATTGTGTGTCTCCAAGCCAGAAAACACAAGAATAGCCCTCTTCTTGGCCTAATCACCTTATACTGAAAAAGGGATACAAAAAAATTATTCCCTTAAAAGACACAACGCACAACCAAGCCCCAGTAATCACTATTTCAAGCTACATTGTTTAAAGGAAGGTAAAATCTAAAGTACATGATACCCTGAGTAAAAGACAACTACCATTAGGCCTCGACTGCACAAGGACAAGAACATGCTGGTCTGGAATCGAACTTATGCATTTTGCAGGGAATACACATTATTGAAAGCTCAGAAAAATCCAGGAAGCAGGGATGGGAGCCCAGGTCTTCCCACGTGTAAATAATCATCCTCACAACTAGTGACATTTCTTCCTACGTTGTAGCATTCTTTACTTAACAGTCAATTCTGCTCCAAGAATACATCTCATATCACTAAAAATCTTACCCACATTACAGAAGCATCACATGTATTAAATAATATGCCAAAGCAAACCTAGATGGTAATTATCCCCACTACCACCATTTACTTAACTCAGCAAAATAGTAGGTTATGATAAAATAATATAATACAATTTCTGTCTTTTTTTGTTTGTAGTAATAATGATTCTGAGGTACTACACAAACTGAATGTGCACAAGATAGAAAAACCGGGGTTTTTTGCAATTTTAAGTTACAGGTGTCCAGTACATTACATTAAGCCCCTATGTACAACCTAGAGAAAAAATTTTTACTGAGAGTGATAATCCCACGAAGGGTAAGGAGCTCACAGATGCTAGATTTCTCCATTGTGAGAATTGCTATGTGAGAGTTAGAGCTATCACAAACCTAGCTAAATTATCTAAGTAAGGAGCCACGGCGAGAATGTATCAGGCAGCCCTTAACTAGGAGCTACAAAGACAAATCACTGCAGGAACTCCCCATCTCAGAAAGGTCCTCGAGGTATAATTCTGCCATTAGTCCCTTTACGAGATGGGATTAAGAAGTAGCCGCTGATATATCTTGGTTACAGATGACTGCAGAAAACTGGTCTTTCATGAGCTAGTATCCCTATTGTGCTCAGAGCTGGAGGGAAAGGAAAAAAAAACCCAAAAAAGGAGCAGAAATTGCATCAAAAGATGCAATTAATAACTCCCTGTAAGTCATGAACCAAGAGGAAGGGTGAAGGCAGGCTCCCCTAATACAATCATGCAAAACAAATTCCCATTTCAATTTAAAGCAGTAAGAATTTAGTGTCTCTTTATTGACTGTCAAGACCTGACTAGATAGTGAAATTTCATCTCAATCGCAACTCAAGTTTCACTCTTGCTGTAAATATTTTCTTACATCAAGCAAGCACTGCTAAAATAATGTAATGCTACCAACTACTACACTTCTCAGAGTATAACTCTAAGACTTATTAGAATAGCATTCGTGCCACTGGCATAGTTGTCTCTCAAAAGCAGCAACTGTGCACATTATCATCTTAAAATGGAAGCAGAAATTTCAATCTTTATGGTATTTTTTGCAATACATTTCATTGTTACGGAATGTAATCAGTAGGCTTCTTTCCTTAAAAGGCTTTATAAACATTGTATATGCCTTAAGAGACAGCATCTTGTATTTTGTGTCACATTTTTTATGTAACATTATGGTAACAACTGTTCAATGCCCCTAAAAAAATTTTAAAAACCGCAAACCTAGATATGCTCAAGCACAATATAAAAGTTAAAAATTCCAATACCATGGGGGTGGGGGGCAAGTTTGTTACTTGAACTATACAGGTAACAAAGTAGATGATTTTTCAGCAGATTCCCCAAATGACATTTTGAACAAGATGAAAGCATAAATCTTGATTGGATTACTTCTATCACTGACCTTTCAACCTTCCCAAGCTTCTTTATGGATTTATTAAAGGGTTTTTCTTCCTGGGCTTAAACTACAGACTTAAGAGGGTGTAGCATTAATTGAAATGCCTGTGTGCAACCTCCAGCTAGCCAGTTGTACCAATTCATTTGTCAGTCTTGCCCTCCTGCTGAACTCAAGCAAGCCCACCTGTTCAGGACTATCTGTAGGGCCCAGGAAATTAAAGGATGAGGTCACGAGTGAATCCTCTTTCTTCAGACAAATCTCCAAGGAAAAAGGCTCCGCGTGCTGACTCAGCGCGAGTGCTTTGCTTCAGGAAGGCAGCAGCTGATGTAGAGAATATTTCCAACAGCAGCAGCTACAGATCTGCTCCCAACTCCATTCTGCTTTACCATTTTCAAATTCTTCCCTTTGTGACTCACATCTCACAGGCTTATCAAGGCGTGACTGACCAAGCTCACCCCTCTTATTAACCCCATTACAGACTTACAAAAGACAGGCCCAAGTCCATCTACCCAAACCAGGTAGATAAGGTAAAGTGAATTCAGAACCACCAACTCTAAGGGACTGCACAGTGATAGTGGGCTGCTGCAGGCTGCCAGCTGTGAGCAGCGCAGAGTCCAGAGCATCATTCAGAAGGCAGTGGGGGCCAGCTGAAAATCAGCTCTGTTTCCTCACAATTTAAGTACAGGTCATCCTCAAGGAACCGGACTGCAAGTTATGGTTGGCACCTAATCAAGCCGGAAATTGCTTCCCTGGTGTCAGCTCAGATGGAAAAAGGAACCTACATGTCATCAACTCAAACAGCTAACTGGAGTTACAGCTCTGCACAACGGCAACTTCCAAGTAGTAAACAAACAGAACAGCATGGGTCCAAAAATCTTGCCCTGTAGGGTATCTCAGGGGATTTTCACTAGACTAGAACAAAATCCCACCCATAAAAATTATGTTTAATGCATGAAATAAAGTTAGTATGATATGCTTCATGCATCCTACAGATACTGAAATGGGAACAACTTCGCCAGAGAAATAAAGGAAAACCAATTGTAGTGAAGCTGTTATAAACCAACATTTACACATGAATCATTAACACATTAAAGACACTGAGCTCTGGAAATGTCTGAATTCCAAATTAAACACTTTTGAAACTACTGTAATTCTATTCCACGTACTGTAACAGTCAAAAAAGTAATACATTGCTATTTTACATAAGAAAGGGAACAAGACAAGGTGAAAGCCATCACAGAAATCAAATTTATACTCAAGTGGTATATTGTGTTCACTTGAAGATTCTTCTTTTCAAAAGGAACAGATGATAGCTGATTGATTCAGAGACAGGTGGTAGATGTGATTACAAGTGCTCAGTCTCTACACTGAAGGCATAGGGCAAGGAAAAGACTCTTGAATAAATGTAATAAACTGACAGAATACATAACTTAATTTCTATTCACCTTTTCGTGCAAAAAATGACCACTCAGACAAGTAAAAAAAGGAAAATTCTTAACTATGTCTTGTGTTTTTCCTACCCCTCCCTTGCCCTTAGGGCAATTAGCTTGTGAAATTTACTACTACAAGGTTATGACCTAAAGGACAACAGCAGAATAAATAAGTCGTCCAAGTAAATTTTTGTTATCAGTCAACAGTAATGACAAAAAGAAACCAACCAAGAACTAGTGAGGTCAGCCTTATCAGTTAATCATTTTAGTGCAAAATGTTTCTTCTGTCTTTACAAGGCATGTGTTTGAGCTCTTTTTCTCCACATTTCATTTTTGCTTTTTTTTTTTTCTCTCTCATCTCCTTTTTAAGCCAGTATTTGGAGATAAAAAATTCAAACACTCAAGTTTTAGTTAAGAAGCCCAAACATGATAAAGAATGGGTTTTGTCTTCCCAAGCATTTTTTTTTTTCAATCATGCATGCAAATACATACAGACACAGTGGATTTAGTGATTATAGACACACCACCAGTCTACACTAGTATTAAGCTTACGGGGGAGATAGGATATCTTCTTATAGAGAAGATTTCATTTACCACACAACTATAATTTTACAGTGTCCACTGCATGTTAAGGAGATGAAGCATATTTACCATAAAAACGTACTTTTTGCACATTTCTCATCCACAGATAATAATTTCTTTAAGCATGTCTTTCAAGCAGAGCTCCATCAATAGATAGAAGTCATTCTGTTACAAAATGGAATCTAGAAAATAGAGCAATGGAACTGACTATTTAAAACTAAGGAAACTAGATTGCACTTTTCCTTCAGAAAGGATTTAACTTCCACCTATTCAGCTGTTTAACCTGGAACACATCTTGCTCACTCGTCAGAGGAACATGCTCCACTTCAGCATATCATGACAATGTATTATATAATTGTCTATCTTTTTTCAGCTCAACTGTTTTTCAAATTAAAGTCATTATCTACATTTCCCTTCATTTTTATTTTCTTTTCTTTTTCCTGGATGGCTCATTATTCCCCCAGTTTGCATGTAAAATCAGTCTTCCTTTTAAACTGGGAATTATCTCCACTTTCCAGAGAGGACAGTGCGCTCATCCTGTAATGAACCTTATATGAACTACATAGAATAAGACCATACAAGAGGGAGCAGGGAGCTTTAAAACATAAATATACCTAGACATATTACTTGAAGTCAAAAGTAACAAAGGTATTTTAAGTATTAACAGCTGTGAGATGCAACCAAATAATCTTCTAAGAAATCTGCCAAACTGACAGGCTTAGATGATGCCGATCACAGTGAAGTATCTACTGTAAGTTAGGTGGGGGGGCAGCCAAGCTATTAACTAGCGCTCCTGCCTGCCTAGTTTTCCACTAGGCTGTTCTGTCCAGCAATGAGCAGAGCAAAGCTAAAGCCATGAAGTAAACCTCAGACCAGTATTTTCCCCGCACACTTTCAAGTGTTACAACCTAGAACGTGGCTCTTATAGTAACCTTCCCAGCCTAAAAGCGTAACTGGTAGAGATAAAGCATGTACTGCCAGAATTGTATACCATAGATACGCTGCTTAAAACCAAGAAGGTATCTGGACACCTTGTTAGCTCATTTGACTTTTAAATACTCTTGGTACCTAATGCTACGTCTTCAGGCACACTCAAAATGAATAAGAGCCAACCAACTTGTATGGGAGACAGATTAAAACATAAGGACAAGGCAGAGGAAGGTCAGTATGTGCCCTTTAGATACACAGCTTATATTTAAAGGACAGCTGCCTGTCAGATTGCAGCAAGGCTGTACCCTGAGCTCAGTAACTGCAGAAGCCAAACCAGTGGCAGGGCACAGATGATGGACCGCCACTTCCTAATGGACAGGGAGCTGAGCACCCACACACCTTAACCTTCCCCAACCAAGACAGAGCAGCAGAAGCAATTGCTCTGTGCCCTGCTGGGGCAGTACAGGATGCCCTGGTGAACAGGAAACTGCTGACACACGTCAAAAGGACTACAACAATTACCTCTAGAATAAACCACATGTGTCTTCTCAGCTTTCCTACCTTGTAGGCTACAGACTTGAACTTCTTGAACTTCCTGAAGATGACCTAATGCTATTTTAACAGATCAGTAGACAGAGCTCACACGCAGCAACAAGACATGTTTCAGAGTCACTACCAAGCCCAACCGAGGACATAGGACAGTCATTCATTACTTCCAAATGCATAACTTTGCATATGATCAACATGATCAAACAGTTCTGTTTTCCCTCCCTTTCCCAAAGGCTCACCATTATCTCAGTGATTTCTGTTCATACTTTTTTCCATAATTATTTTATTTTTCTTCCACTTCATCGGTAAGATTTCTGAATCATAAGTACACCTTGAGCTCTATCAATTACTACTTCCCATCCATTTAATATGCCCTAGCTGACTGTACGTTTGCTTACTTTCTTAGCTAAAATGCCAGATGGTAGCAAGTCAAGTGCTCTAAATAATTCCATTGCATTAATTACACTACAGTTATAAACCAAATGTATTATCTCATCAGAAGAGATAAAGTGAGTTTAAGAAAGCCTATTGTCTATAAATGCATGCCAATTGGCATTCATTATCTCATAACTTCTTTTAATTTTGTATTAATTGAGTCTTGTATCAGCCTCTTCATTATCTTGCCTGGGTTAATATCAGTCTGACAAGCCTATAATTATCCTGGTCATTGAATTTACCCATATTAAATACAGCACAGCATTATCTTATTTGCAATCCTCTAGAACCTACCTAATATTCTGAGACTTTTTGAAAATCACAATTCTGTTGATTTATTCCTACTGTATATTTAATTGCCTGAGAAATATTCACATTCAACTTTTAAGTAACTTTATTTTTTTAACAAATTTAGATACGTATATAGAACTCCACATACACCTTAATTATTTCTTTTAGTGAGGCGCTGCTCCCTCCCATGTTTCAAGAGTTGCCACTTCAATTTTCTCTTTATTATTCGCATTCTTCTCATATAAATTTATAAGCACCTTCTTTGGTCATCTCTGTTGAATAAACCCCATAAGCTACTGTCTTTATCTCGTTTTACCCTAAATTAGAAAAACACTTAAGTTTATGCACTGTTTCAATCACACAGTACAAGAAGTTACGCTCATTAATCATCTTTTCAACAACTGTAAGTATACTTAAAGGTGGAAAAAAAAATAATCAGTTCTTCAGTTATAAACTTGCTTCCTTGAAAATAAGCACATGTAACGGGGCTTTGATATACGAAGAAATCACAACCTTCCAATAAGTTTCCTCTGCCATCTGTAAAAAAACAGAAAAAAAACCCAAAACCCCAAACCAAACAAAAAAAAACCCAACAAACAACCAAAACACACACACAAAAAACCCAACAAAAATCCAAAAACTTTTCCTTTCAAATTCTCAGAAACTTTTTTTTTTTTGTGCATTCCTTTTCAACAAGAGCTAAAGGTCTTTCATCAGCTAGATCAGATCAAGAAACAGTTCAAACTTTTGTTGAGATTTTGATAAAAACCTGTGAACATCTACCCTAATTGCTTTGAATGTGTTAACAAATAATCACATTCCATTCTTAGAGTAGAAAAAGAAAAAACGTCTAAAAGATACTTAGGTATTATTCTACCAGTTTTCAAATCAGATGCAGTTATAACCTATGATTTTGGTCTAGTTTAATTTAAACTGATCCTAACCAAGCTTATCAGGATATTAACTTCAATACACCACCAAGCATTTATTAAAAGAGATCTTACTGCCTTTGTAATCCAAATTAAAAATAACTTGCTTGTGAGAAAACAAAAAGGCAGCAAAAGACTTTTGTAATTTTTCAAATTAAAAAAATTAACTTTACTGTCAAATGCATCAAATTCAACACTTGAAACCAAAGGTAGCAAATATTTCAATACAGGTTCCCGTTTGCCTACTATAGACAATTCCATACATTGCAGCATAAAACTCAGACCTGTTTTATGACATTTTGTCTCACTTGGACTATTTTCTATTTAATATGACCGATTTTACTTTTTTAGGAGGCAATTCACAGTTCTTCCATTTTTGCTATATCCTGTTTCGTAGACTCGCTTAGAGACAGATTATTGTCTAACAATAATTCTTCTCAATATCCCAGAAGACCAGGCTCTCTACTGCAAACACTGTTTACAAAATATTTTTGGCACTCTGAAAGAATTAGAACTTCTCATTTAAATTTTATGACACAGAAGCCAGAAGCAGCATTAAAATTTTTAGGTCTAGAAGGGACATCCAAATGCCATCACAAATTCTAATCATATGTTGCTGGGACATCTAGTCTTGTAAGCATAAGTGTCTTTTGGCAAGGAGAAAACCCTTTGAGTAAACATCAAAAATCTGTTTTCACATCTGGCATTTCCAATTGGAGGGTCACATTTCAGCTCCTCTCACTTTCTTGCTTACCTTTACCCAAGTCCTGTGAAAAATGCTGATACACCACTGCCTTCTGACCATACAAAAAAAAAAAACACAGAACAAAACCACGGCCATACATCAGTATAGGTCAGAGGCTACATCCAAATTTTCAACCTGCTAAAAATTTTTTTAGTATGAAGTAGACACGCGCTGAAATTTAGAAATGCCTCTATGTCTTGGTCCAGGGATGCACTTCAGCAAGTGCTTAACACCAGCCTCATTTCAGAGCAGTTGTATTTCAGCATCTCTGTAATATGTACAGACTTCAAAGCAGCACATCCCATCACAGGCACCCATATCATTTCCCAGTCTTCTAGCAAAACACGTTTTAACTTCAGCACAGGGGCTAATATTTTCAGTAAGATTAAACACACGCACCTACTCAAGCAACTAACAGGTATCTGTATCCTCAGGACTTCCCAGCTAAGCGCAGGTTTTGGCTGGTGCATTTCCCTTGTGTTGCAGGATTGGAGGACCAGGAGGAACAGCTGAGCAGAAAGCCACTTGTCATCACCCACATCAAGGACCAGCTCTTTGCTGCTACTGTTGGTAAGTCACTTCTGGATTTCCTCCCTTTGCCAAGTGTTTTTCACTGCCCATCAGCTAGCATTGTCTATGTACAGTAAACATTATACTGCTCCTTTGAAGTGAACTGAGCTCAGTCTTCACCCTCAACTTGGTTTTCGCCCTCAACATATCTGGATAACATGGAATGGTTTTGTTCTGCAATGCAAATAAAAGCTAGTATAAACCATTATATTTTCTTTCAGTCTCCTGAACTCACCTCTTCCTGGATTTTCACTTAAAATTTGCATTAAAAATGTCTGTCACGTTTCTACTAACCAATATTAAAGTCTCCATGGCAAAAAGTATGGTAAAAATTAAACATGCATTTTGCTTATTTCTGTAAAGCTCCTACAATTGGAACTATTCCAAGTAGGCCCTAAAATTAAAATAAAAACCTAAACGCAGTGTTAACATTTTATCCCACACCTCAGTCTGCTGTGTTTTTCTCAAATCTTAAGGTCCTAAACCTCATGTGATGAAGTTCAAGCGGATTTGTTTGCCCTTTTTTGAAATATATTTACAGTTCCGTGAGTGATGAAAATATTTTCAGAACTCAGTTCAGATGTTTCCCAACACTCATCTATCTACATACAACCTTTCAAGTCATCTGTTAAATCTCTGGCAAAGAGGGCGACTTTCATAACTGGAGAACCTTAAAAAAAAGAACCTAGGTTTATCTACCTGTAAGCCATTAAGCACAGCAACAAGCCCCAAAGTTTGCTTTTGTCTAGCAAAGGAGAGCTGATATACTCACAGTGATTCAATGTTTAAGAGGAACGGACAGCTGAGTACCTTGTAAACATTTGACTTAAATATTTGGGTTTGCATGCTGGAAAAAGGATGTTCTCCAATCACACGTGCTGCAGACTAGAAGCTATTACATAGCTAAATGTATGCGACATCGCGCAGCACTAAGAAAGATATCCATGAAAGTTAGAGAAGATTTCACCTCCCATCAACACCCACCCACCTCCCCATAACCAGATGCAAGAAAAACTTATGTGAATTCAAATTCTATAAATCTTGATTAGTATGTATTTTGACTCCATTTTACCATGTATCATTTTAGAGAAATCTTCCCATGCAAAAATTTTTTTTTTTTCGTTTGTGTTTGTGGTTGATATCAGATTCATCACTGCTAATTCTGTTACATATTCCAGTGGTTAAAGCTGGAGTCACAAGGTGCTGCTTCAATTTCATTAACGCTGAAGTGCCTCGGGGTATTGTTCAGCACCAGTAATACTAGATTTGCAAGGAGCTTAATGGTCAAAAACATTTTCCAGAGTAATCCAGGGACTTCATATCAAGAAAACTCCATGAGGTGAACTTTTCCTCTCATTTAGGTCTCATAGTACAATTAACGGCTATATAAGTGCTTTGTCCCCTTCTGTGGGGTTTGTTTTTTTTTTTTTTTCCCAAATATCCATAACATGAGAGAGTGGAAAAAAAAAAGAGTATAAAATCGTGAAGGAAAACAAAATCCTTGTTGGATTTTCTTGCATTACCTGTTCTAGTATGTAGGCAAGCCCCTCAGCATGCATAGCTAAAAAAAAATATTAAGTATAGCTTCCAAAAAATGCTATTGTCCTAAACAGAATTTTCAAGGCAGAGGAAGAAAGTTAAGTGTCTTAATGTCCACTTAGCTGTTGTTTATCTCTCAGCACAGCAAGCATTCCACCTTAAAAAGCAGCATGCAGGGAGAAAAGTAAAACAACACCATCAAAAGTGCATATTTTGTTGCTTGAATACTGGTGGGGAGTCTCCTTAATAAAAAAAGATAGATACATAATTAAGAAGAAGGATACCTACATTGCTTCTAGGTTAAGTGAGATTTCCACAAAGCCTTCTGAAATACATTTTAATGCTTTCAGTAGGGTGAAGGTAGCTCATATTTCTGTTGACATGTGAGCCTGAACAAAGAAAAGAAAACTGAAGATATCTATTGAAAAGGCACTTGAAAAAACTTACTGAGAATCACAGTGCTATAAACCCATTTCTTAATCAACTGCTACATTTACTTGAGCCCATTTGGAAACCCCACATAAAGCTGCTGTGTGGAAAGCCTTGATTTCTGTAATAAGCACAGGGACAATGCACCAATGTAACACAAAACATTCGATAATCTGACTGGCCTGGTGAGATGACAGTGCTCCCAACACTGCACCTATGAAGAAAAAAAAATAAATTGTTCTATAAGCACATACCATCCTGACACTGCTACACTAGAGCCAGTAAATTTCCTCACATGCACAAAGATAAGCAGTGATTTGAAAAGTGCTGTGCATGATCAGTGGTATGGTGAGTGATCTGCATATGCAGATATGAAGGGCACGACTACACCTCAAAGCCTGTTACCCCACTGATTTATACGAGTGTAGCTCTTCAGACAAAGGAGCACTGCCAATTGACAAAAGCCGGGGAATGAGTCCCAGGTCTGTAGCTTTCCTTGCCAGTTCACAGCAACCTGCAGCCTTTATTTCTGTAAGCAGTAATGACAACTGGAGGCATTCAATCCCATGTCATTTTGAGACCATTTATTCCAAGTCTACCAGCCTGCTGCATTTGCCAAATCAAAACTGAAATGAGTACCAAAAAAATTGCCTGGAGTTAAATTCATAGATAGAACAATCATGTAAAAGAAACTCAGCTGTATCAGGTGAAAAAAAAAAAAAAATATATATATATATATATACACAGCCCCCAATATTTTAAAAATACTAGGAAAAGCAGAATTTACAGCTGTGACATAAGGGTTACAGTCCAGTTTACAGCACCTAAAGTATCTGTTGCAGCAGCGGTCCTTGAGAACAAACACATGGATGTCACTGGACTCAACTATTAGTTTCAGAAGCACATTTCAGTAACAGTAGATTTTTCACAACATACAGTAAATATGGTTAGTCTATGTATAGTGACAGCCTTCAGCACCATTACACGCTAAGTTACAACATGTTTAGCAGCACAAAATGATAAGACATTGAGTTTCAATCTTCTAATGACACATGATCGTCCTTTCCTAAAATAATTGCAAGGAAAAATAAAAGAGGGATGGATGGAGAAATGGAGTATATGAATTGTACATCTTTTTCAGCTTCCCTATTACTTCTCTCTCATATTTTTCCACCTTTTGAAAAAGAAGAAAAAGGACTAATCTTATGAATTAAAAAGAAACTGGCATTGAGAATCCCTGTCTAGCTCATTGGGTCCTAGAACACCAAAACTTCCTTACATGCTTACAGTGGGTTGATTAAGTTTTCAGTCAACATCCATACCAATACGACCAGGGAAATGCAAAACACAAAATTTCCCAGAGCCATACGTGTCTATTATTAAAATAAAATTGTAAAAAATGCTGTCAATAGACACATTGTTTTCTACACTTTGGTCTTTGAATCAGTCAGCAGAACATTTGCAGGAATATACTTTATTTACAGACTGTTCTCCACAGAAAATGCTTTGGACATGTGCTATTTCATCTGGCCAACAAATACATAGTGGGTGACTTAAAACCTCAGCTTTTAAGCAGGTTCTATTGGTGCTAAGATGAATTTTCACCAATACAGCAACTTACTGACTGCTTCCGAAACTCAAAATAACTTCAGATATTTTTATGTGCTAAAATTCTATTACATATATTTGTTTAAGAGTAAAGTGCTTGATATAAAAGGGTGATAAATTTTCCATTATTAACAACAGGAGCTCAGACCAAGATAGGAAATCTTAGTATTTTTGTACACATTCTCCCTCCACTTTCAAAGCAGATGGGGTTAGGGAGCTCATCGATTTTTAGTGCACATGGAAAAGCCTTTGCAGAATTAGGCTGATTTCATGGTTAGCAGCTTTTCCTCTGCAGATTGCACCTGGGGAGCTGGCACAGATCTAGTGATTTGCCAACATCTCAAAAGGAAAAAAAGGATCCTCATTGGAGCCAGCCAGCTGTGACAGATCTATCCAGACCTACTTAAGCAACCACCTTTGCCAGGACAGGTTTTTCTACCTAATCAATAAAGCCAGTCACATAATCCACAGTGGGAGAATGCTTAGAGAAAGAAGAGTGCTCAAGTTAAGCAGACATGCAGTTCCTTCATTGAAGTTTGTAAGGGTGAGGGCCCCCAGCACAGACCACTCACAGGAGCAACCTCGGAGGACTGACAGACTGACTCAGGTACAGCTCTGACAGGTATTTTGCACCCCTACAGACTGGACTTGCTGTAAGGTCTCAACCCAAAGATAGACCTTTCCTCACCTGAATGCTGCTGGAAAGCCTTGCTTTAACATCCTCAGCTTTGAAAGACTTACTCAAACTCAGACCTCTAAAAACATTTACATTAGACTAAACATTCAAATACGAAGATCATCCAGACCTCCTGTTCAATTGTACTGAAGAATTAATCACTTTTGAAAGTCGCCAGTAAGTCATTTAGACAAAGAATTAATAAAAAACCCACACCTAGTATTGATCTGCATGGTTCATAAGCAACCTGTCATTTATGCCTACTATGAATCAATAACTTACATTCTTTGCTTCCTATCCTTAAAGCAATCGAGCTGTTCCAACATTTTTTGCCCACATCACATGTCAGAACAAATAGTGATTTAGTTCAAACACTTTTCCAAGGCTTGCAGACTCTCTGTTCTTCTTCGTGACTCTTCCGTCCTTTTTGTTCCCCGTACATGTAAAAACCATGTCAATAATTTGTCTACAGTAGAGATAAGCAATCTCCTGCTTTCTCCCTCATTGTGACAATTGTTCCCCCTCGCTCTATAAAACCTGAAATTTTTTTACATATCTAACACATATATGTATATATGGGTGGACTTCTAAACATACGTTTGTAATTAAATATAACATCTAACAGTTAATATTAATGTATACTGTTAATTACATGAAAACATTTCTGATACCTATATTATAGTCTGTCCCTACATTTAGAACCTATTTTCTACTTTAAGGTATTACAACCACTGTTCAGCATTCGGTGCCATGAAATTTCACCATCTCTGTAACTGTCACCACCCCCCAAAACACATTAATATTTCCTTCAGCACTTCACTCTATTTAAGGTATACGCACAATGTAAAAGACATAGGTTTTCTCAACTATCAAACAGTATGTGTATTAAAGTATCTTAAAAAAAACAACCACCAAACACCCACACAAGTAATTTTGTGTTTTGTGGTGTATCAGCTGTTTCTGTTCCCAAAATGATAAATTACAATCTTGAAATTCCATGCTGAGTCAGAAAATACATTTTGATCTACTGCAGTGTTCTCTTCTTCTGTCCTTGTACACTGAACTTCTTCAGCACTCTCTAACACACAGTTATATTTATGCTTAAAAAGGAGGGGGAATCACAGATTGATAACATCCTAGTTCATTATGATTCAGTAGACTCAATCAGGGTGTAATATGCTGATGGAGAGCAGCGGCTCGCAGAAAACATGCTCTCAGTTTACACACAGCCACAAGCTTACCAGACACTGATAGACAGAGGAACTACCTTTCACAACAAAATACAGAAATGAAAGTAACAAACCAGAATGCAAGCACAAAGTAGAGCTAACTTGCCTGCACTTCCAGACCAGTTGAAAGGAGCTGAAGAGGCTCCCCACTGTGAGTGCCCCCAGTAGGGCACCAGAAACCTAAAGCTCTGAGGAAGCCATAAGAGTCCTGCCAGGGGACTGGTAAATTTTTAAACAAGAGTTGATAGCTTACAAGTCAACTCAAATCATACATGTTTTCATTATTTTGATAAGGAGCAACAAAAATACAAGCCTTCGCCACCAGTCTCCACTCAACTGAAACAGCCTGGAATCAACATAAATATCACTAATTGCACAGACTGATTAATGTCATAGTACAGAAGACAACTGAAAAACACATTTGCTTTCAAGTTCATCCCTCATTCATATTTCCACACACAAACCATGAAACAAAACCATCGTTTCCAAGACGACAAAAAACAGTTCACACAAAATACCTACACAAATGTATGTAAAGATGTTTCACCACAACATACAAACCTCTTTAAATGAGAAAAAAAAATACAAGGTTTGAAGATGTTTTAAAAACACTTCCAGAATAGCTAACCAACTGTAATATTTGCTCTTTCCTTATTAAAGATACCTATCAGTTTTGTAAGCCCAAGTGATTAGTTTTAGGCAAAAAGCACAAACATAATTTAACAGCCTTTAAGGGATGAGTCTCTGCTACTCTTTTTTTCTCTTCCCATTTAAAAAAAAAAACAAACCTCTAAGCTGTTAGTAGGCCTTCAAGAATTCTGCACACTTGAACCTATAGTAAGAATATCCATAAGAAACATGTCATCATAATTTAAAATAAGAATGCTTTAGCAGCACTTTTGTAGCCAAGGTATCATACCAAAGCAGTTATCAAAAAATTACAATAAAAAACTTGTCCTGAAAAAAGCATCCTTTTCTCCAACTAAAACCACCTTAACAGGGTAAATTCAGTCCCTTGTCCATGAAGGACCCTGGTAACATACAGCTGGCACAGCCTGGGCTTACAGCAGGTGCAGCTGTAATATACCAGAGCCCAGGGACCTTTACATTGTGGATCCAACATAATTTCCAGGTACTTTCAATTGTACTGACAGCTTCTGGGCTGCAGGCATCTCATTTCCTACTTTCCCTCAAGCAGTGATAGCTCTTTGATATGCACCAGTAAAAAATTATTGTTAATTAATCCACTGCTTACAAAGCCCAGGTTGAGGCTGGGCTGGCCACAAAATGAATGGTAGGCGCTCTCTTTCTATTAACCTCTCTCCCAGAAGGGGATGAGAAAGGAAATAAGGGAGACAGGCTTACAGGTTGGAAAAAAAAATCCCATGTTAAAATAGCTTTAATGAAACAGTAACAAAAAAAATATTACTGAATAGTAAAATATATACAAAACTAATATTGAACTCTCCTGGAGTCCAGCCTGGACCCAACAGCAGACAGGAACAGGATTCAGGAGCTGAATTCCAAAACTCATCAGTTGGGATTGAAGGCAGAAGAACAAAGTCCTCCTTGGACACCAACCATAGAACAAGAGCTTAACCCTTGTGATCCCTCAGCTTTATATTGAATGGAATGGGATGGAAGACCTTGTTGGTCAAGTTTGGGTCATTTGTCTGCTCCTCCCCTCAAGCGTGATCCTTTTCATTCACAATACTTTCAATTATACCACTCCAACAGGGCACACAAGCAGTGACCCTCGTCTCTGTAAGAGCAAGTGTAAGCAAAAGCCTTTCTGCACATCAATCCTTTGTAGTAACTGTAAACATCATGTGTTATTTCTTCTAGAAGCTGACACTGTCTGCAAAAGTATGCCATTAACTTCAGAAAGTGCAACTACTTAGAAAAGACTTAGCTAAAAAAAAAAAAAAAGAAATAAAAAAACTGCTGAACAGAGAATTGGTTCTGTTCTAGCTCAAACCAGGACAATGATAATTGAAAGAAATCTTAAGCACCCAGATCCTGTCACAAAGTTATTTTGAGCAATTTGTGCAAGTTCACACCTGAAACCAATTTTTTAGAATTGGAGATATATTCCACTTCTTATAAACTTTCCAGAAAGATTCAGTGCTGTTTCTCAACAAAACCACTATTTTTCAATAAAATTTATTTAGAATTATTCACTCTCTCAAAAATGTAATACAGGAAAACTTAGAAACAGCTTTAAGACAAGGCTTGAAACTTAACATTTTCAATAAATTCAGATGCAATTTCCTGATCAAGTATTTTCTAACCAAACTGCATTTTTATCAAATCCTACATCTATTTAGCATATAATGGAAAAGTGTAAATGACTAGCTTGTTAATGACAAATCAAAGTGTCAAAGCATAATGGGTCCTGAATGTTAATAAGATCCTCATTCACTATTATTTTCAAATCATTATGTTTTCTGTTCACGTTAAGATTCTTTGGAACCTACCCACAGCATGAAATTCTCATATGAGAAATTTATGTTTAAATTAATCAGCTACTAGGATTTCCTCTTCAACAGAGAGGGGTTTTTAGATACATTGGTGAAACTTACCAATTTTGATTGACAAGATGATGCGCACTAGATATTACCATAATATATACAGTACTTGGGATCATACTATCAAAGCAGTTAATAAAAAAACCAAGTAATTTTTAAGTATTTCTTCCTGTCAGAAAATCATGCTATCCATCGAAGTCCAAGAAAACTTACAAATCAAAATAATTCACACAAAGAAATGACCTTCGGCAATGAAGTTCAATTAATCCATTGCTGGATTAGTGCTTATTGGTGATAATTAATTATTCATTCCTAAAGTAATTAACACTACCTCTCTTATGAAGTTAAAAATCAGAAAAAAACCTCCACACTTTCAGATCATTAAAACGTAGCCCTCATCTTTTGGGAGTTCTCAGTAGTGGTTTTGGTGGTCTTTGGATTTTGTTAATTTGGGGATATTTTTATTTAATTTTAACTGAAGGTGCCCATTCTTCCTTCAGACTCTGTCCCGAGTCCCTGCAAGCAAAAGGCAGCGCAGCTCACTTTCTGCAGGAGCAAGAAAACTTTGTGACAAGTGTGCAAACGATGACACCCTTTGATTTGCTTTCCAACACTATGTAATTTTCCGATTGTCCAAATATACCCAGTCTATAAGGAGCAAAAGTTTTCTTTTACACAGGAAGTGACATTAATATCGCAGTCTTCAAACAGAATAAGCAGGAGGTCTGGTGCTTCTACAAAGAAGTCAGTAATAAGAGTAACCAGTAATTCTATAGTCCCAAGGACAAAGAAAAGAGAGAGAGACAGAGCTTTTCAAAATGATTTACATTAAACTTAGGCAATCAACCCTTTGGGCAGCTTTGCAAAGTGAAGCCTACAAATTCTTTTTATCTTAATCTTTCTTTAAAATTCTAGCCAGAGGAAGAAATTCAAGGGTACCTTTTCTGTGGCATAATGCCATCATTTATCATCCAGGCTGATATGCAAAGTGACACAGGATATGGAAAATCTCTTTTAAAGATATGGGATAAAATCCTGGACTCCTTGAAGTTTGTAACAAAATTTGCATGACCATTCATTGGACAAATTTGCATTAGGTCCTTAGTTCCAAATGCTATTATTACAACTTTTCAGCTCGCAAGGAACTCTCCTAAAATATGAATGTTTATTTCTTGCAGCTATTTTTGCAGGTATTTAAAGACTCATTTTCTAAAGCACAGATGATTTTTTAATTACTTTTTCTCCAAATGAAATATTCAAGATTTATGTTTTTCAGTGCACACACATATTCTAATGGTAAAGACTGATATACCTGATAAATTTTCATCGAATGAAAATAAGGCATATGGCATATAGTACTATAAAAATAATGATTAACTCCTGTGTTGCTCCAATCTACGTGCTTACACCCACTGTGCATACATCAAATGCTATAAAAACTGCAGCTTTAAAGGAGCAGGACATGATTTGAATATTACTAGACATGAGAGCTAACTTTGCTGTTTATATTCTGTCGACTACCTGTATACCTGAGGAACCCATTCAATATACTTTGACTATTAAATAGAGAGTATTCTACCACAGAATGTACAGAGTTGAAGTAGGAAGAAGTTTGCACTGTAAAAGGGCACACAAGCTTGTCTAAGTAGAGGCCTTATACTGAACAGGCAAAGGAAGGAAAAGGTCAGGTGAGTGGCAAGACCAGAAGAATCACTGATAATCTACTAGAGAAATGACAAACTGAGCAGATCTTCGATCAAATTCCAAAAGTAAATGAAGAGTGCCCTCCCAGTGCAGGCAAGACAGAAGACAGATACGCACAGGGAACAACCTAGGAGAAGGACAAGGATTTTTTACAAACATTCTCAAAAAAAGAGACAGAAGATAAGTGGCTTGTCAAAAGGGTATTAAAAAGAGAAACTGAGAGCTTAATTATCACCTCATAGGAACAGGGTACTCATGCAAGATAAGTAGAGGTAAGATGGATGATAAAAAATATTTAAGTCTTGACTGTTAGACGCACAACTGAGCCTCAGAGCCTGTTAGTTGTCAGTGGATGTACCAAGCTGGCCAGAGAATTACAACATGATAAAGCTGGCAGAGCTGTGCACTGCTTGCTTTGTAAAGAATGATCTAGAGGCAATGCTACCATCTGCCAGACAAAGTTGAAGAACATAAGAGGAAAATTCCATACTATTTTTTGCACTCTTGTTATTCTTCATGAATCATACACTATAAGACTGGTTAGAGAGTATGACAAAATATTTCACTGGAGATAAAAGAAAAGATTGTTAGACGGGAACTGTGAAAATCTTGGTCACAGTAAAGTATGTACACACTACTTGTTCTTCCCCCTCATGCTTTAGTATCTCATCATGACAATCTCAACAGCAGGTACAACTTCTACATGCAGCCCAAC
This sequence comes from Todiramphus saurophagus, assembly GCA_024582635.1. Lineage (NCBI taxonomy): Eukaryota > Metazoa > Chordata > Aves > Coraciiformes > Alcedinidae > Todiramphus > Todiramphus saurophagus. The sequence goes on from JANIMW010001244.1 coordinate 37,630, forward strand.
TCAGCATATAAAGAGCAATCAAAACGTCTTAAGTTTGCATTCAACTCATTGCAGAGAATGCTGGAAGCTGCTAGCTGAAAATGACAACAGAAATACTTTCCTGCTTTCATTCTTCTCTTTAGCAGCGTGGCCCTTGTGAAGCTGCCATTTGCTCCATTAGGATTTGTTATTATGTACACAGAGGCTCCCACACAACCACAGTGCTATTTGCCACCTCAAAGTAAGCTAACAGCATTTTCAAAATGCAATGAGAACCTTTCAGGAGGAAGCTCAAGCTGTGTTTGGGTAAGCGGAAGTTAACTCTCTGCTACATTTCACAGACAGGCACACCAAAGCTAATAAATTCTTCTCATGTCTTCAGATTATTAACACACCTACTGGCAATGTCAAGATGTTAGTTTAAAGAATTTCAAATATGAAACAGTTCAATAATCCGGTTTACGACAGCTGACTGACAAAGCTAATTAACTGCCTGGAGAAGATTCTTTATAAATGAAGCAACTTCTGTCTGAACATATTTCCAAGAAGAACAAAACGTTCATTTTGTCTTTCTCCTCTCCCTCATATTCTCTCCCTTCTAGCCTTCTCCATCACATCTAACATTTGATAAAGGATTTCTTGACAGTATTTATATATTGTTCTTCCTGCAATTTCGCTGTTTCCTATTTTCTGTGCCCTTTGCAGCTTCATACTGGACACTTCTCTCCTCCAGACCTTTTTGTCAAAAGGCAACTTTTCAGGCACTCTACACAGAATGTTTTCACATCTCCCTTTACTTCCTGAGGGAGTTTCATGTCTGAGTATCTATCCACAAGATTTCCCCAGCTGTGAGGTTGCTTTTTCACAACATCCTCCTGCTTCAGGTATTTTTCTCATTTACAGACCTTCCACCACACATCATTTCCAAAAAGAGATTCTGTTTGTACCAAATTCTAACTGCACAGCAGGAAAATGGTTCTTCAGGGTGCCCCCCTGTCCACCCCACACCCCCAGTTTGACTCAAGAGTGTTACAAAGATGGAGGGGGGAATTTTTTGTGCAGAAGAAGCTGATACTGATAACTCTAATTATTATTAGCCTTTGTTGAAAGCATGCACAACACAAGCACAGTTTGTTACTCTGACAACACATCTCAGTCTTGGCCTGAAAGACATCATCATGCCCGTTATATAGTCTCCTCTTACTGAGAGCAACCTATTTGCTATACCAGATAATGTACCAGCTCCATAAAAATGAGCACAGTAGAGTCAATGAAAATAACTGTTGTGTAATACACATTACAAATAAGGGCATGGACAGTACTGAGATCAAAAAAACACCTGCCAAATCCAAAGGAAACCACCTGCAACAAGAGGAAGAGTTGTTTTATGAAGATGAACATCATCAGACTTTTATTCCCATCAGAACTCTCAATGTAAACATTTGCTGCATTTAAGCATTACACACAAAATAGCAACAGGACTGGAAACGCTTATGGTTAGGCTGATGTTAAATGGTGCCGGTGACACAGACCACCAGCAGCAGATAAATTTTATCCAGTTTTCCTGTTGTCATCACAAGTTCATAAAAAAAAAAAAAGCTCCACAACATTTCTTCATACAAAGCCGTTTATTGCCAAGATTTTTTTCTCACAGCAGCAGAACAGACTGATAATATTAGTACACCTCATAGTAAATATCAAAACAATGAGATATCAGATCATCACCAGCAAGACTTGCAGAAATTATAGTTTCAGGTATCTCATTCCTTTTAGAATGAGGGAAACCCACCCAGAGCCAACAGAGAGGAGACATCTGTCCCGTGACTTCCTGCCTCATTTGCACCCTGCCCCTTCCCTTGCTGAAAGCATATACAGAAAAGACTCAGAACTGCTTTAAGAAAGAGGGGTGTGATAAAAACACTGGAATGACCACTCCTTGCTGAGTCTTCTCTCACTTAGCTCATTTCTCATAAAGAGGAATAACTACATTGATCCTGCTACGCCTCCTCTCTTAGTTTTGTTGTGGAAGACGTATTCACTATTTACAAAATGCCTACAAGTCTCACTGTTCTAAATCGAGGAACAACAAATATTAGCAATTTATGTGAGGCTAAAAGAGGCATGGAGACCGAGTTGTACTGAGATCCGAGTTATTTGCCATTGCCCTTCCCCATTCTGCCGTCTCCAAAAGTCAGAGGTATTCACATGTGAAGCTCTACTTACATTCAAAACTTAAATTCATGGAACGTGTCAGTTAAGAAACAAATATTTTGTGCAGTTTCAATCAAAAATTAGACTAGAAGTAACAGTCTAATCTGAAGATGATTTTTAACAGACCAGCTGGGCATTAGATTTTGGGGAAATAAAACCACATGAACACATGTTTAAGTATGCATTATTAAAAGATAATTGGTAAATAATCCTTATTAATGACTATATCAAGCTTGAGTCAAAGAGTCCAGCCATAAATGAGTCATTTGTCCCCATCTCTCTTTAAAACTCACTGATTGTGCTTTCCTTTTAAGGTCTATGCTAGCTAATTAGGGAATTTCAGTAATCTATTTTTAATATGTACCATCCTCTGTTCTTTTTAGTGCAGCCTTAAGATAGACTTTTATCTTTACTGCTGTGCACAGATCATCTGAAAATATAAGTTCTCTACTACATGACAACTCATAATGAGCCTTAATGAAGCTTGGGAACAGCTGTTAAAAACTGCCATTGAATAGGATTGCCCAAGCAGCAATAGCTTAGGCCACTTTTTCACTTCCAGCACTGTTGAGTCATCTGCTCACCACACATACAGTGAGAAAAATCAGAAATGAAACACTAAAGCATCTTAATTCTTTTACATTAGACATTTTATTTGAATCAGTACATTATGAACCATCATCTCTTAAGCCTTTCACCTTTTTGATTATATTCTTGCTCTGAACATCGACAAAAGCAAATGTTATTATGCAAATTTTGCTTCGAATTCCTGTCCTTACGAAGACCATAAGAAATGGAGTTCAAACTCCATTTTTCATTATACCATAGATAAATGAGCTCAAAATTGTTAGAAATTACAATAAGCTCTCACAATTTTACATGTTACCTAACCTAAAAGTCAAAAGATTGTATATTTTGGGTAGGATAAAGGACTTGAACTATGAAGGTTAAGCATCACTGAAACAAAGAAGTTTCATTACTTCATATTGCCTTCTCTTATTGACCTTTGACTGCTTAGACACCAAGTTATGCAGCATACAGGACACTCAAGGCTTTTGCACAAAGAATGTGCTGAGAGCATCACCTGAGTATATGGACAGCCATGATACACATAACACTACTGAACCCACACAGCATCCATTATTCCATAGCAGAAGATATGGATATTTCTACATGAGGTAAGGAACCCAGGGGAAAAGCTTCACATCTGGGGGCACTTCGATGCCCACCACTGCATCCTTCCCTAGTGCTCCCAGAGCACCAGCTCCCAGGGGTAAATGGACTCAGCACTGCACTTTGAAGAAATACCAACTGCAAATATAGTCGGATGCGCTTCACGGCTCAGAACAGCATGCTCCATGAAAAGAAACCAAGGCTTTCTATCTGTTTCCCCATGGCTTTAGACACAAATCATTGACCAGGTCTTGGACTAGGGGTAAACGTAACCTTATTCTCCAAAGGAGTTCAGAGGGAAAGGAAGTGAATTCTGAAGTGGAGGGTTTCCCTTTTTCTCTAGCATTTCTTATCTCCCTGATACCCTTAGTCATAAACCATTGGCTAGGTCTAAGCTTGGATTTAGCTGCACCTAGGCTCCTCTCTGAAGCAGTATACAAAGCAAGGGCCTCCAATCTGAAACCTTGGTATCAAATGGGAGAGTTTTTCTTATTCCCTTCCTCCTTTCCCATTTTCAATCCCCGTGACAATAATTTATCTCAGCCCAAAATCATTCTACCATTCATTAGCACAAATATCACCACACTTCTTTTCACCCCGTATAGACACAGGGCTTTCTAGCAATTTCTTCTGTCTTCCACTCCTGCTGCCAGGGGTCAAGTACCAAACTGGGATGTAACCGTGATGCACCCAATTGCCAAAAATAGGTATTGTTGGATGAGTGGCTTGGGTTGCAGAAATCAGGAATCATCAACAGCGTCTGTGACCTTTCCAGGTCTGCACAAAGTCATTGAGAAGCAGATCAGAACAGCAACACTATGGAACATTGGCCTGCAGCTTGTGTCAGATTTTGTCAGGCAAGTATTACCCGTCTTGAAAAATGCAACAATCACTGCCTTAATCATCTTCATTTCTCCATATAGTTAAGACTTTGATTATTTCTACTTCTCTGTTCCTCCCACTGTTCCTCTAAAATTAACAGCAAAAGCTTGTATTTTCTAAACTACCACCTTTGTTTCATAAATTCCCCCTACTGCTACATGTTCCCTAATTAACACTCTTTTAAGTCAGAATATTCAGAAATAAATATTAACAAATACACTAATAAAACAATGGCATTATTTTATCAAATATGTTGTATCAAGTACCTACTTTGTGTCCTGCTTAAGGTTTTTTTTATGTTTTTTCCTTTCTCCACAGAACAACAGTGTTTTGTATCATCAGCCTAGACCTCGATGTGGAAAAATGCCCACTGCTGATGTGTTTTGTGCTAAAAATGCCACATGTGCCTCCTCTGATGAGGTTTCTTAGTTTTCAATATCGAAAAAAAAAATTGTGCTTTGCATGGTGCAAGCTATCTTAAAAGCCATTTAAATATGAATTGCCAAAATCCTTGCACGATCACAAAAACTGTAACAAACATCCACTGCTGCATATTTATTAATATATCCAAAGACAGAGACAAATCAAAGGCATAGCATTTTCCTTTGCTTAAGAAGTTTACTAGTTCTACATATTACTTTATCATCCCACTTTATTGAGCAGGGGTTTATGAGTCAGTTTTCCTTATAGGAGGATAAAACTTACTCTCACATATTCCCAGTGTTTCTTTAAAAAAAAAAAAAAAAAGCAGCTTTAATAATCTGTCCTCCCTGCAGCTGGAAAAATGAACTGAATGACAGTTTAAATATCTGGCAGACTGGTCTCTCCCGTACGGATTTTTCATACTTAGCATCTGTGCAAGCTGACCTAAGTGTTCCAAAAAGTATTGATCCTGAAAGGATAGTGCGCTCACATTCACACCGCTGAAACAGCCTAGTGGGGCCACATGCAAATAAACAAGCATAGGCTGCCTTATCAACATACATCTATAGATAGAAATAAATACATATAGGTAGGCGTTCAGGAAAAAAAAATGTATTTGCAACATATTTCTTTCACAGCAAGATTTAGTTATGTCCCTAAAGAAACTGACATTAACTGCATTTTTTTTTAATCCTACCATATCGCAGCAGAAGTCTATGTTCATTCACCTTTCAGAATCACTGACCACTGTTTTGTGGGTTTCACCCATACACAATTAAAAATAATGACTTACAACCATTACTGCCTTCAGACAGCTCTGTTTGAGTACTGACAGAACTTCAGAACAAGAAAAACATCTCATAACAGAGGAGATACGGTTCTGTATCTCTTAAGGAGCCAGACTTTGGGAAAGGGGAATGAATTTACTGAAGGAGGAATCTTGCTGCTGTCTTCAGTTATCCACTACAAGGATATAAAGATAGAGGCCGACTTTTCTCTGAGGTATGCGGCGAAAGGAAAAGAGGCAACGGGAAAACTTGCAACATGAAAAATTCTGAGAAGGTGCTAGAAAAAGAAAGTCTAGTAGAAGAGTAATGCAAAAACTGGAGCAGGCTTCCCAGAAAGGCTGTGGAGAGCCCTACGGATACTCAAAGCCCAACAGAATAAGGACCTGAGAAATCTCATCTCAGCTGACGTTGATGGGGAGGCAAGGGGTGTGTGCATATGTTAGAGCAGACAACCCACAGATATTCCTTTAAACATAAATTACGGAGATTCTAATTGTAATAAAAGAATTCTGCATATAGGTAAGCTCACATACAGACTCACCATCCTTGCTTTCCAGACCTTCTCTTGGCTTTTCAGCAGATATCGGCAAATATGCAAACATCTCCTGCTATATGTCCACTGTTAACATCTGCTGTAGGATTGCACAATTTCAGGATTACAGAAAACCCGAAAATAAATGAATGAAAGTTTTATTGTTCTACTACATACACTGCAATGACAGACAAAAAAAAAAAACCCTCACAGCAAGAACTATTGTTTTTCAGTGCAAAATAAAGCTTCCCCTCCCTCCCCCATATTGGCGTGAATGATACTTGGCTTTTATCATATTTTTGTAAGCTCTGGAGCACTAAACAGAAGTGCAAACCTTTTTTTTTGCAGCTAATCCCCTGCCTGCACTTTCTGGGTTTGAACACAGATCTGCCCACTGTTCTAAGGTTGCAATGTAGAAAAACTTAACCTGAACTCATCTGTTGAAAATCAGAAAACATCTACATTTTTGTTATTGTCATGGTGAAAGCCTGACAAGTAGAACAGAGTCTGAAGTGTTCAAAGAATTTCTCTAAAGGTGGTGGTGGGGTATGTTTTGGGTTCTTTTTTGATGGGTTGGGGGATTTGGATGGGGATTTTTTGTTTGCAACACTGCAAACACCAGTATTACTACTTGTATCACTTAGAAAAGAGCATTATTATTAGAACTCTCATCCAAAACACTGTATGGAAACATCTCCCCTTAAAGAATAAATTGGGTGAACATAGCTATGGTCATTTTTCTCTCTTAACTCAGATGTCAATGAAATAGTCACAGGTTGCCCCTTGCAAATTCCTTTTATTAAGGTATTAAGGGCAATTATCAGAAAAATGCCAATTTTAATTTTCCATCTTTTATAAAATATTGCTTCATATTAGCACATCACATAAATAATGAAATCACAAATAGTCATAAATAAGGGAAAGTTGATTAGGACTCAGTTAAACATGTACTCTTATTACTCCCAAAACTTCAACGCACGCTATGTGAGCATCCCAATCTCCCTATATATGCTTAGTTAAGGCGCACACTTACAATGGCTTCTCAGACCACTCCAGTGTTATTAAACACCATTACATCACTATTGTGTCTTTATTTTTCAGTTCTGTTCATATAAGAGGACCATTAGCCACAGACAGAATTCATTTCAATAAAGGTAGCAATACATGAAACGTCCCAGCACAAGTCAGAATACTTTCAGAGTGACAAGCAGTTATTTTTCCTCACCAATCATCACAGTGGTGTACTAAAATTTCAAGCTATCGTTAATCATTTCTTGATTAAATTCTAACCAATTTAAAAATGGTTAAAAGCAATCAAAATCTCTCTCAAACCATGGCTATTTGTAGCACAGTATTGCTGGCCCTGATGAATATAACAGCAATGCTTTAAATTATGGTCGGTCAATGAACATGCTATTTAAAGTTACCCAGAAAGTTATATCATCATTTAATATAAAACAATTGATAATTACTTAATCTTACTGGGAATTAGCACCAAAAATAGAATACAAGAGCTGTATGAACATCTAATCCTTCTTTTATATAACAAAACTACTTACTTTTAATTGAAATCCATCTACATGAAACTGCTAACAGTCACATAGTAGCCAAAGTTTTTTAACATCATGCTCTTCATCACCTTACAACTTCACAAAGAACCATAAAACACAGACCATGGGATCTTCCTTTCCAAACGTATCCCCCCATATCTTTTCCCACAAAGAACACAGTCTAATTTTAGGGATGGTATCAAAGGCTGAGATGCCTCCTGAAATGAAAACGATAATGATAAAATACAATCTGAACACTGCTGGAATGCCCAGGATTTCCTCAAACAAAACAGCTAGGCTTTAAATCTCCAATAAATTCAGCAACTTTTCCCTAGGGGAAGAATATAGAATAAATAAATCTTGTCAACTGAACCTGGTGCTATGTCATTCATTAACTGTATTACAGCAGTTACATGCCCTCAAACCCTCATGATGCCCTCAGTAGAAACAAAACAAGTTTGCCTTAAAAGAGTGAGGCAACTTAAACACGAGCGCACGTCCAAGGAATCAGAGTTAAGCCAATGCTAAACAGGACCCACTGTACAGAACTGACTTAAAAAGGGCTATTTCATGTGCAATAGCTGTTGATTTTATGCTGACACTTTGCCAAGCAACTAACTTGGCAAAAATTGAAATGGTCTTTAATCACAGTTTCAGTTAAATTACATTCTTCAGCAAAAGACGCTCATGACAAACAATAAACTGACAGATGCTAGCTGCACAAATTCAACGTACAGCTACTCAGAGCTATTGCAAAAAAAGCAAACTAATTTGAATTAAAAAAAAATATGGCCCAATAAGGAATGTTTTCCTTCAGTGGAGTCATGCTGCCGTAAGCACATATGACACAAAATGACATAGCTTTTCTAGAACAGGTCTTTTCTTACTGCCCTATGTGTCAATAATTTAATAGAATGCAATTGTATAACTAAGTTTTATAAATCTGTGTTGTGATGAAGAACATTCATTCAAGCGTTCCCAACTAATTCTCTTTGCAAGCTGTTAAGTCTTAATGCACTATTAAAAGAAAGAGTATGAGGATAAGGAGAAAAGCAGAGATCAAAATGGTGATATCACTTTACTACTTTAGGTAAAATAGATACTAAAAAGGAATGAAAGATCAAATATTTTAGGCATTTAGTATCATGAAGGATACTAAAAAGTATTTAATTGTATCGCTAACTTAGTAGAGATCACCAGGATTGCACAAGTACTTAAAGCTAAGCATCCACTGAGCTGCTTTGTCATTCTAGGAGTTGGTAAGCACATTCCAAATTTTGTTCAAATTTAATTTCTGTTTCTATCCTAAGTGACACTAGTCAGAATGGATATGTTAAGAACACTAAACCAAATTATTTTCACTTCACCACTTTTCCAACTTAAAAACTTCACAAGAAATAAAAACTTTTCACTTCAATTTCACTTCTTAACCAGCAGATGCAAAGTCTCTGAAGTACAATTACAATTTAATTCCTCTGTGTAGCACACACCTGATAAGAAAAGTCCCTGCTCAAAGCAATCGTATTCAAGAGACAGACAATCCTGTCTGTGAGCAGCAACACAGAATATCCTTTTTTATTCCTAGAGAAAGTGCTGTCTTGCATCTGATCACTTGACTTGCTCAGGTCTCATTTCTCAGGATACAGTTGCCAGATAACTTTCTACTCCTCAAATGTTTAAGATTCTATAGGGTAAAATCACCAAAATAATGGGTACAGATGAGTGCCTTAAATTCTGGTAGCAATAATGGGACTAAGGCAAGGCATTCCCTACTGCACTGCTGTGAAAGCTTGCTTCAATAAGTTGCTGCATGTTGTTAGAGCTCTTTTAATAAATGTCATCTGCAGAAATACAACAGTGGTAGGTTATTTGATTTAAAAAACTATTTCAGGTCATTTATTTTATTTCTTGTTATTCGCTTTTACCTTTAACAGTGACAGACAAAATAGTCCTTTATGTGATTTAGACACCTAGCCATCTCATTTTCACAGTACGTGCTCCAAGAAAAGGCAAAGAATTACATGTAATGTTGACAATTTATATTCAGTAGAGCCACAGTGTGACATCTCAATCTGTTGAGATATATCATACCGTTACCACTGTAGGCCACATTAAAATTATCCTACTTACTTTCATAACACCATGTGGGGAAGGAGATACACTGGCTTCTTTTTAAAATCTTGTACCTCCTCACTCTGAAGTGCTCGGCTGAGTAAAAATATCTGTCAGTCTACAGATTTCATTGTCATCTACTTTCAGCACACTGATTTCCCCAGAGACAAACTGATAGATTTTTTTTTTTTAAAGCTACCTTATACTTCAACAGAGATGCTCAAGTAGCAGCAGAAGTAGACACTTTCAAGGCACTACTATGCAAAAATCTCTCCACGCAGTTCTGTTCCCTTTATACTAACTAAACAGGCTTCTCTCTTTTCCAGATAAGTTTTAACACATTAGAGTTTCTTCTGAATTTGTTACAGTAAGTCCATAGAAACCCTAGAGAAAGCAACCTCTTAACAGACTTATAGTAGACTAGCTGGTTTCTCCTAATATTAGTTACTGGCTGTGAAGATTCTTCATACATTTTCTGAGAAGTAATTTCCCTTTTGACTTAACACACACAATTAGGTAAGCAATATCAAAACAATAACTTGAGTACATGATATCCACTCAGAAATTGAGACATTTTCCTCAGTCCACCTTGCTCAACTTCTATCATGTTAGGACACAGAATTAAACTAAGAACTCAACAGACAGTTTTTTAAAAGAAAAAAGAAAGTCTTGTACAAAAAGTAACTTTATAAGTATACCATAGATCAATATATTAGTCTACTTCTTTCAAGTAAATGCTGTGAAGTTTTCAAGTTTCATGAACAGATATAAATGGTCAGCAGAACTGTAATTAAAAGTAGCTGAAAAGATCTAGTTTTAACTTCTTAATGTCTGTTAATAAATGCTTTGAGTTCAGAAAATATAAATAGAAGGGGAATTACATTTTTTAAAAACACACATATATATATATTATGTGTAAAATCTGACAAAAAAAAAAAGAAAAAAATCTTGACAGACCCCATACATCGCTAGTACATTTTCTCATTCACATGAATTAATTCGTGACCTATCACCAGAAATGCATGAAGGAATTTATTTTTGTTATTTAATTTTTGATGGTACCTTCCATAGCAGAACATGTTAACCCATCTCTGGATTATGATTTCACTAGAAGAAGTTTTGAACACACTACTAAGCAGGATTAAACATTCCTAAATGAAAGAGCAAGCTAACAGGAGACAACATGGGCACATGTGACAACCATATTCTCAGTATTCAGAAGTTAGCTGATTTCTAACATGTCTGTAGGAATACAGCAGGCACCTCAGTACTGCTTAAGGAGGCAAGTATTCAAGCCTTGTCAGATTGCCAAAAAAAAAAGTCATTTTAGGCAGCAGCTATTAATGCTGTCAACAACTATCTTCACACAACACAATGAACCAACAGCAAGCATGCTTTTTGGCTTTGTTATTAAGAGATTATTGCAGGGAATGTTGTAATGGGAGCACCTGAAGAGAGAAGCATGAGAATAAAAGAAGTTAAGGTAAAGTAATCCACTTTCTGGTATTGAAAAGTCACTGTACTGCAAAATGGATATTCAAAATCTGTTTTCTTTATTGCAGAAAGAAAATAAATTATTAGCATAGTTTTACAATTGTGGGTTATTAAGAAATCAATATGCACAGTACAATTTACTATCAGCATTGCTTTTGAGTCACAAAACAGCATTAGGTAGTACTGAATCAATTGTGTAATTTATAACTCATCAGATATCTATAGCAGTAAGTCCAGGACAACAGATTGTAGTGCCAAGAATTCACCGACAACTAGTGACTCTTCCTCATTTACTGTTTGCATGATCTAGCATTCACAAAGTCTAAAAGATTCTCTTCACTAATGATCATCATCTTTGATCTCCAGAAAAACACCATGGCAGGTGTAGAAATGAGATTCAGAAGAATCCTTACCCTTTTGGCAGAGAAATTAATTTATAGAATCATAGAACGGTTTGGGCTGGAAGGGACCTTAAAGATCATCTATTTCCAACATCCCTGCCATGGGCAGGGACACTAATTTAGTGATTATACTGCTTACTTAAAAACAACCACCATCACACACACAACCCGCAACAAAAAACCAAAACCAAACAACCCAAAAGCATAGTTAAAATTTCTAACAAATAGATCAATCCAAGTGATCATCATCTGTATTCAGAAAAGCATGAAAAACTTTTCCTGAAGATAAAACAAAGTTCCAGGAATGCATTTGCAGCCTGCCATACATACTCATTTCAGCATATTGCACCATGAGTTATTCTTTTATGATCTCTACTAAGATCATTTGTCACTTATTTAGGTTTCAAGCCTTCTAAAAGTGACCAACCTTTTCTCCTACATTCCTAAGTACTACTGAAGGTACTTAAAAAAAAATAATAATAAAAAATGTAGCAATAGTTGTTTAAGCTGTTTTATACCCACACCACAAAGCAGTACTTCCCCATCTTGGAAAGATCGTATCTTCACTCACTACATCATTAACCTCACAGTTTGAATCTAATATTCCATAACATCACAAACCAACAGAAAACAGCTATCTTCAAGTAGTTACACACATATGTCTGAGTTCACAGGACCAGCTCACTCCTCAGTTCAAAATATTACAAGTATAGAGGCTTTCCAGAAGATATTTTGAGTCATAACATCCTCACCCAAAAGACTGGCTTCATGAACTTACCTTATCTATACAGCCAACACAACAAGAGTCATGACTAGCTCCTGATTTCACTAAGTCTTCACAGGTGACTGGGTCTTTCCTGGCACCCAGAGAAGTCAGAGCACCTGCACACATTTTTTGTGTTAGAAGCTCAAGGGCACACAGCACTACAAAAGAGTACAAAGAGAAATACTAAAAAGCTGAAATACTGATAAGTTCCAAAAGCAACGTTTTAAGCAAACTTCACCCAAATTTAGTTGACATTTACTATCCAACGCACTAGACCCTCATTCAGGAAGCAATTTCTACAATACCAGTTTTGTTCTACTATGGGAAACCTTATAGCCATCACCACTAAAATGTCCTTAAACAAAGGAGAAGACAGGAGGAAAAGAACAACTAAAATTGGTCTGAGAAGCAGAACTATTAGTGTTTTATTAGAATAACAATTGCTACTTCTGCTTTGTAAACTTTAAGACAGTTGTCTGTCACATCACAGTGATTAAAAGGCTCTGACCGTGTATTAAAAAAAATGTTTCAGCATCTTTACCAAATCAAGTCCAACACAAGTAAATGCTAAAATCTCTGGTAATTTTAGAGCAAGAACCACACTAAACCATTTAAGCAGAAGAAGGTACCACTCTCCAGTAACAAGGCTCATTAAAACACTGCTCATTTTTAAGGAAAATGCTCTGAGGATATCCCCACTATGAATACTCAGCTGGTCATCATAGCATTATTTTGGTCAGTACATGATTGAGAAAGGCTGGAAAAGTCAAGTTCTTCACTACACCACTTCTTAACCAAGACTGAGAAAGATCACTGTATTTCTAAATCAATAGTAATAAGAGGAACCAGCACAAACATTTGTTAAACCCTAGGCAGTTGCCCAACTGCACAACCAGAAGAAACATACCTTCACAATCAGATGGTCTGGGGCTCAGCAAGTCCTGCAGCATTTTTCATTGTGAAAACTATTAAAAGAGCTCCGTTGCACAGAATGCCCTTCAGCCACTACAAGAACAAACATGTCTCCTTCCCCTGGAGACAAAAGCAGAACCTCTGAGCACAGACAAGAAAAAAAAAAGAAAACTGAAGATCCTTCTAAGCCCCTCTTCCTTGTATGCAATCACTAATTGCACCTGGCAGTCTGCCTTTTGCAAGGAGCACGGAGTAGTTTCACCTGAAGGCCATTTCTGTCCCACCAGAACACTAAGCTGTTCATTACTGGGTGAAAATATTTATTTGAAATTAGGATGTAGTCTATTCCTTTCTAAGTTTGCTGCATAGAATATGTTCTATCAAAGGCAGGCACTTAAATTTTGAGGCTGATTTTAGCTAATAAAAAGGTGTTTAAAATGCTGTTTTAAATAATAGAAAAGAAGGGTGTTTTTCTGATTAATAAAATAAAACCATTATTCACTATGTAGCATGTGTTCTCAGGAAGCTCTTTCTCCTAGTATCAGCCAAGCACATGCCCACTAGACAGTATTTAATGTTACTAAGCTGGGATATGTTACTTGCTGTAGTCAAGAGCAATTCTTTCAACAACAGCTTTTTTTTTTTATTCCATGCAAAGAACAAAAGCTCAGTGCATCAGTCTCCTTTTGTCATTGTTCATTAGACTCAAATGAAAAACGCATAAAATAGCTTTTGATTGTCTTCTGTGAAGATCTTCCCCCTTCTCATATCTGTTATGCTCTTTCCTTAGTTTCAGGAGTTACAGTACCCAAGTATATGTCCCTTTTCCTGCTGCCACTCTCATTAAACTTTACGTCTTAGTCCCTGCATGCAGAAAAGCTCTAAGAGTGCCCAGCACTCACTTTAAGCAAACAATGTAATCAATTAAGTATTATAGCCTTGCTAACCTGTGTACCACAGGAGTAAATATCCCATAATATGGTCCAGAAAGACAAAAGCTCACCTGCAAGTGCCATGATTTCCTCTGAAAGAAAGTATTTCGGAAGTTTTGTAATATTTAAACTTGAAGTATATCTATATGGTACATGCATTATTCATTATGATGATGGGCATTGGCTACATAGTCGTCAAGTGTGCCTTTAACAACAATCAACAAAATTAAATATATAGATGAACTTGTGATCAAAGTCCTAGCCTTAATATAACTGTGAATTTACCTGTGCTGCCCTAATACTGCGCTAATAGTTTATGGCAATTGCCTTTGCCTTTTTCCTCTTCTTAGAGCAAGCAATGCTGTGCATCAAAGAGGCCCCACAGTAAGCTGAATGAATCTTTCAGATAGACATATCTAGGAACTGTCATTTTTAACAACTTCCTTAAGGGTTTCTGCATCTCAGTCAACACATATAGGGGAACCCAGGCTGGCTGAGCTATCACTCTTCTAAGGAAACGGCTTCTCATGAGTAGGAGGGCAGATCTCTTGTTCAAGCTGCGATGCCCAGAGAACTGATAAGCAATGAACAGATTAATTGCCTCCAACAGTGAAAACATTAGTAAAGACCTTTATGCTAGATTCACCAGACATCCTGCAACACATTTCACTGTTATTCTTAGGAACATCTCCAAGCAAAGCCACTAAAACAATCCACTCTGAAAACAGTGAATTGACATGGAGGAGTCCAAAGGAAGCTACATTGGTTTTTTGCATTTGTCTCTCTCACCCTGTACCAGCATTTCATAGAATCTTTAAAAAGGTCCCTAGATCCCTATTAAACAGAGCTCAATGGGTTTAATCCATTACATATTGCACAGGACTTCTTCGACAAAGCTGAAGCTTGAAAATTGAGGGCCTTACACCAACCTTTACAAACAGCTCCCTGCAGAGTGACTCCTGCAGTCACCCAGGAGTCACCTCTCATTAAGAACCTAACAACATGATTAGATATCTAACCTCAGGTATCTGCTTTGAAAAATACCATGCCCCAAGAGCTCAGTTTGGAAACCTGCTCAGAGAAATTTGCTTTAGATCTGACCTTAAAAAACACATTTAGCCTCTTTTGCAGAAGGAAACAGGTCACTAATAAGGACTGTTATTAATCATTCTCTTCTATAAGGCACTGACAACATCACTAATGCTATTCATTTGCTCACAAATTTCATACTAATTACAGAGCTTTTATATTTTTATTCTTCAGTACAGCTAGGAAAGAGATTACTCTGCCTGAGATCAGTGTAATTACCGAGAACCTGGCAGGTTTGGTATCCTTTTCTTTCCTATTAAATCAGAGTCACTAGCCTCAGCAAAATCCACCTTTACACTTGTCTGATAGAGCTCCCACAACTGGGCACTAAGCCCATTGCTGAGTTTGTGTACTCCAACAACCAGCTTAATTTCTGTAGGCTACAGTGCCAGCCCCTTCCTTGGCTTGCCCAGAATTCTTCTCGTGCACAAACCATCTCTGCCTGCCATCTGTTTGTGCAAATGAGATTCTGCAACACAACTCCTCAATGCTGCATGTTCAGATCCAATCATCCAGACCCATCAACAAGGGCATCCTCTTCTGGTGTTGTGCTTTGGATTATTAGTTAATCATGTCGAAGACATATGACAGCTGAACGAAGCAGTGCACAAATCTTGTGAAAGTTTAAAAAAAAGTAAAAATACACTGTGCTTCAAGTAGTACAAGAGAAACATGCAAGCAACCAAAGGAATAAAACACTTCCACACATCTCTTATTTAATATATGCTGATAACTAATGTAAAAGACTAAAAGTAACCATATCCAGAGGCATTTAGCTACCTAACTTCCAGTAAAATCAACAGGATTTAGGTACCTATGTGATTTTAAAAGACAAGCTTATTATAAATTTCCTAAATATTTTTTTTTCCAATTGGCTTTAAGTCACTTACAACAACAGGCCATAGGCAGACCATTGTTACTGGATCCTTTAAGTAGCAAAACCCGTAAGAGATGTTAAGTCATTTTAGGCATCTGATTCCTATGGAGTCAGTAAGAGTTAGGAGCCTATATGAGAACCTATGCTTTTTCTGCAGTTATTAATAGACATGTGCCATTTTAGAAACTTAAAGACAGAGTTCATTAGAATAAACTCTATCTGTGAGCCTTGATGCAACACGGAATGCCTCAATTTGTTTCATGGCAGTGCAGACGCACCTTTAGGCATTACAAAAAGAATGCACGACTGAAATGCATTTCATTAAATATTTTACACTATGTGTTTTGTCTGGAGCTTTTGCAGCTCAACACACTATTTTATTGACAGCTTTAATGTGTAAAGCATACCTGTTAGACTAACACCTGAGAACACTGTTTTAAAGCTTAAAAAGCTCACCTTTGTCATGTTACAAAGGTTGAAAGTCACAGTACTATCTACCCTCTAGAAATTTTTTCAGTAATGCTTAGAATTACTGAAAATGAGAATTGGAAAGGCCTAAGAACTATGCAGCATTGCAAAGAATACCTGAAGATGAAAATTGTTGTAACAGGGTAGCACTTTCATAAGAAAGGTGTATTTCATGGACTCAAATCTGAAACATTGAAATCATACGAGATTGCTACTTGCATGTTATTTCATGGCATAACACCTAATCACTTCCCTTGACTTGATGGATCTTATAGAATTACTGTCAAGCTATATTTAGCTGAGAGATCTGTTTATGTGAAGCTGATTTGTAGTTTTCCTGCTAAGTAAAAAGATAAATCTGTCTGCTGTCTTTCACCTCACCTTTTGAGGAAAGCCTCAAGGATGAAGCCTGTAGCTTTTTTTTTTTTTTTTTAAATCTTTGTCTGCTCCATATTCAAATACCAAATGAGGATTTTTCAGCACAGCCCATGGAAGCTTCTCTCCAGTGAGATTATAAACCATCATTAATTCTTAGCTCTAAAACCTATACATGCAAGATGGTCGCATACTGAAATGCTCATCGGTGACCTGCTTCAAAGGTTGTGGTGCAAGAAATGTTATGAGCAGGTTCTTACTATATTGAGTTAGTTACTTCAACTTCACTCCAAAGGGCGTATTACATAGAGCCAAAGAAGAAAAGCAGGATATTTCACTTCCCTAGCACTCAGTATTTGGAGTCTGTTTAATACTTGAGGGCCTGGCTTCTTCTGTTGACACAGTATTTAAATTCTAGACTGGTAAAGGCTTCAAGTTAAGGTTAGAGACAATCCACAGTAACTAGTGCCTATGTTGTTTTCATACAGCATGGAGCCACCTGTGGGGAAAACGAAAAGGGACTGTAATGAGATGCCTAAAGCCGTCCTCACCCACAGCAGCTCATAGCTTCTTAACAGCCTCCGATTAAGAACTGAAATAAAACTAAACCTGAAAAGCTCATCTGATTAGAGGACAAGATCTTGGCCTGCACAGGAGCAGGCACACTGAAGCTGCTCAGAAGCAGAGTAGCCACTCTGCTATTTGTCTGTTCATCTTACCAGAGTCCTACTAGCCACCAAACAACAGCATTGCTCAGGGATGCTCCATCTTCACATGCTCATCATAGTGCCACCTGTGTGGACAAAGCTAACTAGAAATTCCACTTTCCCTGTTCATGAAGAAGATACTAGCACTGACCTAGCGACAGATTTTTTTTTGTGAAATTTGGGGTTGCATCACAGGATAAAATTTACAATAACATGTCTTTTGCAGTAGTCCGCAGTTTGCGGTTAATGTTTTATTCAGACAAGTACAGAAGGATTGGACATGAAGCCATAAATTCATAATCGTCTTAATCACTAAATAGTAAATGTTGGAGTCAAACAATGCACGTTTTGCATGATAGGCTGCACCAGTGAAGCATGAGTCATCATCTGTTGGCATTTAATTTAACAGAACATTGAGAATAAGAACACTTATAAGGCTGGAAGCTGATATAAATGAAAGGTCAAATTTGAAAAATTATTCAGACAAAGATACAGACAAACACAAGAAAGTTATGATGACTTCAGTGCAAGAAGCAACATAGTGTACAACATCGATGGTACTCACTAACACATCCTGGAAAGGAAGAAGCAACAGAGCTACTCTGCTAATTCACAACTTCATGACCCCATGTACACGCTATCCAGGGAGGGACAGGCAGCTCCTTCAGCCTCCAGAGGCAAAAAGGAGTAAAACTCACTCTTCTGCCCAAAAAGGCATTGGACAAGCTATATTCCAAGGTGGTTTTGGATGAAACAGTTGACTTAAAACCTCTTGACTTCTAGAGGCAGTGGGTTAAGACATAGTACTGTGGCAACAGTACTCTTGACAACAATGCCAATCTCCAGTGACATGAGAAACCTGCAAGTCCCAATGACCTCAAAAGGCACTGGAAAATGAAATGACATGAGTTTGCTTCAGTCTGGTTAAAACATATACATAATACTATGACACATACGTGCTGCGTGGTTTTACTTATGTTTCTTTATGTCAGTTTGAAAGGGAGGCATGGAAAACGAAGAGCCGTATTCTTTGCGACACTGAAGACCATCTTAGAGAACGCACAAGTAACTAAAACAGAGACAATTAATAAAACGTATCTTTGCCAACCATCTCTCCTCAGGGAGATTTGATATAACTATGGAAACTCAAAAATCAAAGTTTACTCTCTCATTCCTCTGAATGGACAGAGCTTGAAGCAGTGGCTGACTTTCAGACATATAAAAGCCTCCATTTAAAATCTAGGTGTTGAGCTTATAATTCTCAAGGACTTGTCTCTGACTATTTTCAAGCCTTCTCTACTGTCATGAACAATGTCCTCTGAGGTTTTTGTCGTTTGCAAGAACAATGGGGCTGTCACTGGACAAGTTAAGATCATCTACAAACTGCTGGTCCCTCAGTATTGGAAGTAACTTTTTTCCTCAAGCACAAAAAGATGATAAAAACCCTTTCACATTTCAGAAGAAAAAAAAAAGGAAATTATTCCTCCTACTCTTCTTTTGCCAGAATTTTTCACAGAGCACATTTTCTAAACAAAAAAAAAAAAAGATATGTAGTTTTTTAGGATGATAACACAGATACATTATAACTGAATGATAGCATTATGACTGAAGAACTTATGAAAAAAGGTAACCGGAAGACTCAATGGGCCCTTATGACCTCTACTACACTGAGCAGGATCTCAACTGGATATATTGCCTCCAACATACTTACTGTCATTGTTCTTCGTTCTGCATTTCCAATAGTAACTAAAATAATCAGTTGACAAGGATCACTGGAGATACTCAGGATACTCAGTACTCAGGAAGAGCAAGGAAAATTATGAAAATAAAGGAAAGGAAAATAAACCAAAGACCAAAACGGCATCATCTGTGAATCTAGAACTGTGCCACACCACACATACTTGTGCATGGGCTGCAAGACCAGCGTTAACCTCTTGTTGGTCTCCAGGATAGTGACAGTTGTTTGCCATTCCACTCTCTTTCCTAGAACAAAACAGGGCATCTGATTCTCTTTTATGCTATATACATCTGGGATTTCTTCACTTACTAGCTCAACATATTGGTCTTTGCACATGATGCCCCCATTTGACCCTTTTCTATATACCGTGGATCACTCAGAACCTAAATTAAGAACTGCATTTACTTGTGTTCATTCCTTGGTTTGCCAAGTGACAGTGATGTTAGTGATGTCACAGATTTTCTTTGTCTTTCAGTCATCTGCAGTGGCATTTGGAAAGGGCATTTTCTACCTAAAATCAATAGCTTCTCTAGCTGCTGTAATATTTCTTCTTACTTAGAAATATTACTCAGAATATAAAAGCAATTGATTATAGGCAGAAAATATAGTTGCCAGTTACTGATGAAGAGGGAAGAATACAAAGTGTCCTCCAGCTTAAGTAGTTCCAGATGGTGACACACCAGTACTAATCGGCACATGTTTCAGAGGCAGCAGAGCCTTCTCAAGCAAATGCCTGGTTTTCCTTCTTACAAGTTGAAACCCAAAGTGTGGTTTATTCCAATGAAAACAAGAGCCCGGATTCCTAATGCTGGATTTTTCAGAGGTGTACTTTCACAGTAACTGAATCAGAATATGCTGTTGTTGAATTAAGGTAGCAAAGGTGCAAGTTATCTTTACTTATTATTTATACAAGCTTTCTAGCAACTGTAACAGAATTTGCACAGCTGAACTGATCAGTGGAACAGTTTTAAAATATTGGAAATCTGTCCTTTCTTCTTTAGACTGAAGTTAAAGTAAATAATAACCTGTGTACTTGATTGTGACAGGCTGTGGTTACCTCAGAATAGAGATCCTAACTACTGTACAGTAGAATATCAACATAGCTTTGGTTTGGAACACTGCCAGAAACATTTCCAGCACTGCAGTCCAGCCTGATAATCATGGCTTTGGAAGTGAAGCAGACACATACATACTCACCTCCTTCCATACTTTATGTTATACACGATTGCACCCAGCAAATTGATCCAAAGAACTTCTTCCCTGTTTGTCCTCTCACCTCCAAACCTGCTGCAACCACTTGAATACACATTTATTTTCTCCATTGTAACTGGCTGCAAGGAAGTCTCGTAGATTTATGTAGTACCACTGGTCATACGCTGCTCCTTCTCACGTTCCCCAGCCATGCATAGGGTGTGCATCAAAGGACAGCAGTAAAGCTGAAAGAAGAAGAAAGGTCCAAAAAGGAGTTACATAGTTTCAACAGGCAACAGCCCAATGGCCAAATCCCTGAAGATGCTGGTTTGAGCAACAGTTTTCTCAATGAAATTATGGTATGTCACTTGTTTAGGTGTGTAGCAACAAATGTCTCTAAGAGCTCTTTTTTTTCCACGTGTACGTCAGTGAGACAGAAGTACATGTTTCAGTGACACTGGACGGAAGCACCGAATTCAGAGAATGCAGAGAAGAGCACTAGTTAG
Organism: Todiramphus saurophagus; assembly: GCA_024582635.1. NCBI lineage: Eukaryota > Metazoa > Chordata > Aves > Coraciiformes > Alcedinidae > Todiramphus > Todiramphus saurophagus. The sequence goes on from JANIMW010001244.1 coordinate 58,736, forward strand.
CACAAAATCAGTTTGGATTGCTATTTTCCATGCAGTTTTCACAGATTAATGGAATTACACTTTTCTGGGCAGGTGAGACCATTAGACCCTGCTGTAGAGGGAATTCTGGATTCATCATTCAGAACATTTTAACATATTTCTTCAAGACATGAAATTCAGATACCAATGCAAAACGTAATTAAAGTGTGAATCTTACTTTTCACATATTCCAAAAAAACCCTTTCATTAGAAAGAAGCCCATGCTTTCATAGGTGTCCAAATAGCATTTCTATGTTAAATCACTTAATAAGAGAAACAATAATTTCAGCAATTATATCCTTCTATACACACACAGTTACTTCAGGATCTAAAAGACAACTTTTGACAAATCTGAGTCCTCCCTGATATATGTTGAGACCTAGAATCCAATAACAGTTCTCTTCTGGATGGCTTGTTTTTCCTTTTGAATTTCTATATACTACCATTTTATGTACATTCCAGACATTTATTCTAATTGGGTCTCAAAAAGAGCTTTAGTGTGTTTTTAAGTATCAGAAAAAAAAGAAAAATAAAAAATTTGAATAAATACTTTATGCGGGAAATATTGTAAACCAGAGATATAAGATTATATGATTTGTTAAAGCAAAAACCAAAACAAAACAACCACAAAACCAAACCAACCTAAAACAAGAGAATGCTTTGGTCAGATTCGCTTCACAAATAATCCCCTCTTCTTTGCCTTGACATTATACAGAAACATTAAAGCAGGCAAAGCTTCCAGTTAGCACACTTAGGAGGTTTTTACATTTTAAAAGAATGTTTTATAATATGCTCAATTCCAAGCAAGCATTATATAAAATTCAATGTTATACATTGGGCAATACTTGACACACTGCTTCCACAAAAAATACGTTGACAAATATGTCAGCAAATAATACGTTAACAAGGAGCCTACAACTTTATACTTCCAAAACATTTTCTTCTGTCTATCAGGCTAAGTTTTTCACCCTCCACACAGGTTGCTAACGTGATACAAAAACAAGAAACCCACAAAAAACTACCCAAAATAAACCTCCAAACAAACAAAAACACCATAGGGCTGTGCTTGAACCACAAAGTCTTAGTTTCACAACTTTGTATATAAATCTAAGTATTACTGTGATAGGCAGATTAACTAATAGACCTCTAAATGACAAATATCTAGGATGCGCTTTTGCTTCAGAATGATTTTTAGAAATATTAAGTTCAAAATACCGAGACTTCCCTTCACTGCGAAATTTAATGGTGCTTCAGTCCGGCTGTTAAACAAATAAGTCAAATGACATAATACTGCTCACATCCAACTGACCAATGAAGTTAATAAAAAGTTGCGTTCCAGATTCATCATCCACTCAGGGATAAACATGTTCTTGTCGATTTTAAGTAGGATGAAAAGAACTTAGCTATCCTACATATTAACCAGTTTCTTGTAACTTTATTCAATTCTAAATATATCTGTTAAAATACTTCTTACTACATAGTAGACTTGTAACATTGCAAATATGCATATGAAAAAGAAAAAGCTAGGGAGAACATGCAAATAGATTCATTTAGGCAGGTGGAAAATGAAGACAACACTGTCATGAAAAGGTTCAATCAATCACTTTATGCTTCACCAGGTTTTAGGTAGGTCTACCTTACACACATGGCAATCTACCAAAACTTGCTTTGCTCAGAATTCATTTTACATCAGTTTGGTCTGTTGCCCAGCAAAGAACTTAATAAACCTTATCAAAGTGAAGAATTAAATGGACTGCCACCTTAGGCATCCCTTGCATCTCAGTCTCTTTTTCTGTTATCCCACTTACTTGCTCTGCAGTGCATAAACACTGTCCAACTAGATAAGTGCTACGATCAACAGCTTTGCACTTGATCCAGTTTGAATCTATCACACTACAGCAGCTAAGGGGTCACCATCATTTCTCCTCAGCCCAATATATATTTTTTTGTTGTTGTTTCTATTCTGCTATGCTTTTATTCTTTTGACTCCTAGCCAGACCGAGTAGTGTGAGAACAAAAATCAATTGTTCCATCATCTTTTTTTCTGAGTAATGTGGAAACGGGAATTATCAGTAACCCTTGAATAACTTCCTCTTTCAACATTTTGCATTTATGCTTGAGAATTAAATGCTTTGAGAATGTGGGGTGTTCACATAAACCCATCTGATCTTACACAAGCCTAACCTATTCAAAAGGTGAGGATCATCCTCAGGAACAGCACTTGTGCCGCTAGCTAGGATTTCTTTTGACACATCACTTGCTCAAAAGAATTTTCCATGCTGTCATTGCCCTAAAGATTCTTTTCACGGTTTCAGTAACACTGGCATCTGCAGAGGGGAGCTCCAGCCACTTGAAACTCATTAAAACATACTTGAGATTGACAATGAGTTGAAAACATCTGTCAGACTTGGCCAAGATTTCAATCAAGAGTGATGCTGCCGTGTTACTCTGCTACATTGACTTAATAAATGACTTGGCTGCTGTCAATGCAAGCAAAGTTGGGTTCTAATTACTAGCCAGATTTTTTTTTTTTTTCTGTATTTGAAATGTACTTTCACTTAAAGGTTCATACTCTACGTGACATGCATTAAAATTCACTTCCCGAAACTAGAAGCTGAGGTAAAGTAATAGACTCATTTTTTGGCATGCTGTATGAAGCATGAGCTAATGTATAGCATGACATACAACTAAAGAGTCTCCAGCAGAAGTAAACCATATGCTTCTCTCAAACAACCCAAGAGTGAACAAATGACCACCTAATCCTTCCAGCTTTTTTTTTTTTTACCTCAACAACTCCCAAACAAGTCTGAGCAAAAAGCTCCTAAGAATCTAGTGTCATTTCTTAAATATAATGTCCAGGAAAACATCAGAGTTACACAAGTTATTTTTCAAAGAATCTAAGAAAATGTAAACCTAACAGAAGCTATGCCAAAGTAAAAAAATCAAAGGGCTGTATTATTATTTCAAATGGAATGGGAAAGAAGAAGCACACAGTTCTTATCTCCAGAAAGACAATGTTGTCTTACAGATCTAAGTGATGGGAATCCAATCCAGGGACTGACAGGCTTCACCCTTTGTCTACTTTTTTTTCAGTATCCATTTCATCCAAAGACATTACAGGGCTTTCTTGAGCTCTCCCTTCTTGGGAACAGTCCCATGAAGAGGTGACTTTAGCAAAACAAATAGTTTTACACAAAGTAAGACCCTCAACAAAATCAACACTTCAGAGTCTAGAAAGCTGTTACGATAAGAATTAGTATATATAAAATTGTTGTATGCGATGAGCATGCTATATAGTAAACCTTAGGGTTCAGGGAGATCATGTCAGAGAAATTTAATATAAAAATATATACAAATATAAAACTTCATCACTATTATTTTAACATTTCCCTATGTGCCAAGTATTCTGGTAGCTACTTTACTAAAGGGACTATTTTATGAAAATTGTTTTCCAATAAGCAGATTTGTTTTCAATGGCCAGATTTACACTTTTTTTTTTCCATCCAAATGTAAAAATAAAAGACTAAGTGTAAAAAGTAGTCAGACTTACTAACTTTTCTGGGAAGCTTCTGCTTCCAGTAAATCCACTCTAAAGATTCACTTGACACTACCAGAATATATGAAGGCCAGTGAGAAGTGCTTTTAAATACCCTGCCCAGGCTGCATGCAGATATATAGGAGCTTTAATTCAAGGTTGTATGTGTGGCTAGAAAGAATGAAAAGTTAACACACAATTCTTGTTCTTTAAGAGCCCCTCCATTACTCCCTCCTGCAACAGACATGTTCAGATGGTGTGTGCACCAAAACTGCGGCTCCAAAGAGTGCTTGCTTTGTTAGTTGTTGGTTGGTCTTTTTCTGAAACTGCTCCAGTTCTCTGAAATTATGGGTAATACCTAAAGAAACAACAAAGATTTTATTACCTGTTATTTTAAGTATAAATTATTCCCAACTTGAGTAAAGATTCTTTGGATAAATATAATGAAAAGCTTAAATTTTGCCTCATGTAAAATGTCATATACTCACAGAAAATCTCTCTTCCTTTGCCTGTTGTGAAGGAGCTTTTAGAAAGAAGAAAAATGTTAATTTTTGGTTTATCACCTGTGGCCAAATCAAAACATCCTTTTCCCTAACTGTACTTTGAAACTACACAGAAATGCAGAAAAAGCACAATTTTTTTTCAAATAATGGAATGCATTGTGCTGCATTTTCTTTTCTTTACAGTACAAGCCCCATCACATGCATGGTTCCTCTATGAGAGGCTAGCAGACAGTCTATTTGCAGCTGTATTCTTTTTTTCAAAAAGAAAATTCTTTATGCAATTAGCAAGTGTTTTTTCTAATAACTTTTCACTTCAGTGGAACACCTCTGCTTACACTTAGGTATTACAACGTGAAATAATATAATACTGTCATATATTCTTTATATGCATATTGAACATTTTAAGTTATCTTTTGAAATACACAGTATTAGTGAAATGACAAGGGGGGTTTTTTTTTGGCTCAATGACCACAGTAGATGCATTCAGAATATGCTGCCATGACAAAACAAGGTGCTCTGCTCTAGAAATTTGCCCTTTTTTTTCCCTTTGTGGTCTAAAGCTAGATCAAAACCTGCAGTTTCTTTGAGAGGGAGGGGGGTGTGGAGGGGGATGGAGGATCAAGGACCAATCTCACACTATAGCAGTAAGATATGTTTAACTTAAGAGCTACTCACACTTCATTGACTCTCACTCTCTGAGCAAGCTAACAAATCAGAGGATAACACAGAGTAAGGTGTAAACCACTTCAGGTAAAGATCACAAAAATATAATCTTCATAAAACTGTAATAAGGTTCTTTGAGGATTTTTAGTCCCTAGAATTTAATAATAATGTCAATTGACATCTTAGTCACTGAAGTCCTTGGTGGTGCACCAGGTGCTTTAACAGTCATCCAGGGAATGTGTCTGTTTCTGTCAATTCATAAATGCAAATTTATTTCAGACAAGGCATGAATAACCCACTCATTCATCCTCAAGTACAATCAGATGAAAATGCATCTGTTGAGCAACCAACCATACATTATTATTTGTTATATATCTGCTACATCTACGCTCATTGATATCCCTTTTCAGAAAAGGGACAGACAAGATTATTAACCAGGCAATGTAAAGCTTGAGACTACAGTCAGGAAACATATCTTTATTACAAAAAAGTTCTCTACAAGCCCTATAAACCCATACCATCACATGGTCTCTAACAACACGTTATTGATGTTCGCTTCTCAGAAACTGACACTTGCAAATATGGGTTTGGTTATATTTTCCAGCTGATATCCTGTCTTTCTCTTATAAATAGAGGAGAACTGAGTAGGTGAAAGAGAACAGAAAGTCATTCTTGCATCTCCAGCCTCTAGGCTAGGAGAGACTATCAATGGTATGCTTCTCTTATGCTGAACATTCTCTAAACCCTTTGTTGAACTAGTTTCTATAATTTGGTTTACGGTATAAAGTAGTTTGGCAATGAAAAAACATGTTTTACTCTGTTTTCTTAAGAACGTTGTATCAATGCTTGCAAGCATATTTGCTCTATACATTCAGCATACTGCAGAACACAGCTCAGCTGTAAATCTGCAGCCTCACAAATGAAATGTGCTATACAAGCTACAACATTCCATTGTACTTTTTTTGCATTATTTTTATTAAATACGTAAAGCAAGAAAATTAGTCTAACATCGATTTAGCAGCAACATACTATGTACCAAAGCATATAGCTGCAACAAAAATAAGCACATCTTCACAGGCAACTAAAGACAAAGGCAACAAATTTTGTCTCTGTTCAAAGCCACCTTCAGTAGAGCCAACTCAGTCTTGGCTTAGCCATATCAACACAAAAATGCCCTTGAGCTAACTGCACACTTTTTTGGAATTCACATTCCCCTCCTTATCATCTTATATTGTGCCTTGACTTTCATTGACAAAACATTCAGCTGCTATAAACTACACCATCTTACATCACCTAGCAATGACTCCTCAGAAAAAAATAAAGTGATCCTAAGTGGCGTATAAGAAATTCTATCCTGTCCTTTAGAGATTTAAAAAAAAAAAAAACAAACAGCAAGATGTATAATTTTTACAAAGAGAAAGATAAAGGAATATGGGTAAAATTGCAGGAAAAGTCCATTATTTAGCTATGTGTATTATATTTTAATAAGTGTAGTACAAATTGCTGTATCACCTCAAAAAATGAGATAAGATTCCTCAGTTATGTCTATACAGGATCAAGCTCTACTAAACACATACAGACCTCCTCGTCTAATGAGAATTAAGTTTTAAATAATAAATTCTGTAAAACACCTTGTCTCTGCTCTAGAATTAATTTTCTTCATTAAAAAGAAAACCTGATGAACACTATCACTTCAAAATCATCCTTTGTACTTATTTTAATCTCAAAAATAAAAGATTTTTCTTTTGGAAATCAAAGTGTTTCTGCACAGCCTCTTTATGCTTCAACACCTCTTAGCACTGCTGTGTAACTAGCACCTTTACTCTCACACAGAAGTCAATTTAGCATCCTACAGCATTCCTGAGAATAAACGGAACATCATGGTATGAACCAGTGAATCACTTTTAAGGCAAGCACAAGTCCATTTTCATGTCTTTGTATTCTGTTCAAGTCCATCACTGTCGAGTCAACTCTCACTAAAGACAACACATCTTCAATTAAAGATGTAGAAAACAGTTTGCATGCAATTTAAATGCTGCAAACTGGCAATCTTCTCATGAAAATGACAAACCGTTATTTCCTTTCTCACACATCAGTACTCCTGATATACTATCATTTTTCTGTTACACAAATTGATCCTTAATTTCCAAGACACGGTAAAAATACTGAGCATTTTTGACAGGGGTTAGTGATTTGCCATTTAGGCACCACACAGTCAAGCTTACACTGCCCACAGTTTCAACTACATGACCAAATAATATTCTTCTCTGCTAAATTCTTAATGGACCTCATGGATTCCCACTCCACGCTCACCAAGAAAAGCCGGTCTTTCCTCATCTTTCCCACTAAAACAACACAGAACTGGCTTAGGAGCATCTGAAACTTGCAAGCTTTCTCAAGCCGAACGCTGATCACATCTGTTACTGTGCAGCAATTATTGGAAATATATATTTAAAACCATTAGAATACCAGAAGAGGTACTGAAATTTGATTTAACTAGATAAGTTTGGGCTCATGTGACGCCAGATCTTCAGTTGGTTAAATCAGTTCATCTCCTTTGCCTTCAGGGAAAGCACTCTGATTTAGAACCCAAATCAGCACAGCACTGTAGTCCCACTGAAGTCAGTCTATATATAAAGTTTAACAGCAGTTACTAAGGACACTACTAATACCAATGGACTGCTAAATTACTTGATCTTTTAGGTTACTGAAACGGTATCCAGAGACACACAGAAAACTGAAAATTAACAGGGAAATGTATCAATTCAAAAGAAGATGACACCTGTCAATGTGCTTTTAAAAAGAAATGTCCTATTCAGCAAAAGTGGTAGAACACTGATCCGTTCTGATGAGTATTCATTCAAAATTAGGATTCTATTCATTGAAACATCTCTTACCTTCTTTTTTTTTTTCCTTTTCTTTTTTTTTTTTGGAAAATCAGAAGTTCTGTTCTATTTTTAAAAATAATACTTCCCAAACAGTCCAAAAGGATAGATTTTGAAATTTATCATATCTTTGCTTTAGACTCTCAGAAAGTTTAATTTCCCTTTCTCACTGCTAAAACTATTGAATTTTGCTTGATTTTACTCTCCCAGTTCTTTTAAGGCCTCAGCTTTTTTTCATTACGGTAATTTCTCTGTCCTCATCTTTGCCTGCAGGATTTTTTTTTTTTTTTTGACTCTTCAGAAATCCTGGAAGAGTCTAAACTTTGCTAGGAGATATTGGAGGTGTTCTATGGCTTGTGGTGTGTGCCACCATGGCTTCATGACAGTAAAGAAAGCACAGAAGGAACCTTTTATGACAGTACTAGTGTATTCAACACACCAGCTGGCCACAAGGTCCTCTGTGCCCCTGGGTATGGGGTATTAAGCATGTGCTCCTAGACATTAAGTCCATATCTAATGCAAAATATTTAAGTAACATGCAATTTCAATTTGAGTGTTTACTTCTAGAATTCATTTGTTTTTAAATCAGAATAGGAAATTTCTGTGAAACGTTTTGATTTAGATGAAAGCACAATTTGCAGAAGAAAACTGCCATAGTGAGCACTTTTGGGCAAGTCTGCTTTGGAAGAAAGAAAAAAAAAAAGGAATTATTTATGATTTAAAAACAATCTTTCTTTTAGTCAGAAATGTCAACTTGCTTCAGAACATGCACATTTCCTCAGGGGAGATACTTCCAAAAGGAAAATTTGCAGAGCATGACATACTCCCACATCACACTGCACTGCTTAGTTTGGATAGAGAAGGTAAAGAAGTAAAGATGAGCTTGGGAGAGAGAGGCAGGACAAGTATTGTTTAAATGTTTGGTTTTGTTTCTCACTCCTCTAATCTATTTTAATCGGCAATAAATTAGTCTTCCTCAGGTTGAGTCTGTTTTGCCTGCAACGGGAACTGTCAAGTGGTCTCCCCGTCTTTAACACACTCCAGGAGCTTTCTCATCTTTCTCGTATTCTCCCCCTGCCCTGCTGAGGAGGAGGAGGAGTGAGAGCAGCTGGGTGAGTGTTTGGCCCTTAGCCAAGGTTAACTCACCCCACTGCATTGGACTAGATTTTTCACAGAGTACTGCGAACTTCCAACTACACTGAACACCTTAAAAAATCATGACATTGCCTCTGATTCTGCAGCTCTCTGTATGCAGGAAAAGACACAGGTCTGTGCAGAGCCTGCTTGATCTCAGTGTACCTGCCTGCAACTACATTTTCTACACACAGAAGCCCTTGCTGGAGCCAGAAAGGTTCCACCAGAGCACAAAGCTCCACTCAAGACAACTGCAGGATCGGGACCATGAACTGCTCAAATGAACCCAAAGTCAATATAACTGTCAAAGTCAAATGAACCAAAACAAGAAAATCTCTTCACAATTAGCCCACAACCAGTTAGCTATATGGCCATCAAAACACTGAAGAAAAAACTTGTTGCCAATATAGTCAGGGCTCTCTTAATTTCATGCACTGTGACTTCAACAATTTCTTCATTTCTCATTTTATTTCTTTAAAAGTGGCTTCATTTAAAAGCAGGGAAACCACATTTCATGCTCTTCAGTTTCATTAAAGACATACAAAAGTCCTTACCAAAAGAAGACTACTCTAATTAAACCATTGTAGCAGAAGGAAATATTGAAATGATGAATCTGAAAGGCTTCTGACACGCTCTATATTCTCTTGCACATCTCTCCTTATGGTATAAAAAAAAAAAAAGAAGAAGAGAGCTCCTCCCTTTAAAAAGAAAAGCTTTAGAATCACATGATGAAACATGGAACACTCAACCCAAAGTAACATAAAAGGACTACCTCACAGATTTTCTAAAGTGTATCAAGAATGAATGTCATTGGTCTCTTCTTCAGCAATATGAGAAAGTAATATTACACCTTCAGAAAATCAACCCATATCTGCTTGACAAGGAAGGTATGGTTAAATTCCCTGCTTCTAACTCATTCCATAGACAATGTGATATAAATACCATATGGATTATATATGAGAAATTCAGCATCATTCAGTATGTGCTACCTAATAGGCCCTTGAATGAAAGCCTTCCTGAAAATAAAGTGAAATAGCAAAAACTGAGTATTACTCCTTCACTCAGGAATTGCAAAGAGCTTTTTTGAATTATTTCCTTCCAGAAGCATGAATCAAGTCGATGACTTTTCTGACACTGGGAACAATACTCAAGCATGTGAAACTAGGGTTACATTAAAAAGTGGGCTCACAGTGCACTCAATTTTTTAATTAATTACTCTAAATTCCAACAGTATTTCCGGGATCTCTTGGTTACAGAACATAGACACACATGAAGAGTTGTTTCCTCAATGGGTAAGCAACCATTTCTGGGGCTGGCTTCAATCACAGAAACAGTTTGTATTTATTCAAATCCTATTTCATAGTAGATAAGGATCTTTAGCACCCCTTTATCATTCCAATCCTGTACAGATAAACAAAGTCTGTTGGCTGTTGCATCAGATGAGATTGACAGACTATTTCAGTCACATTCCCCATTGGTGAAGTTCTCTATCACAGCCTCTTCCTTCCTCCTTTCCAGGTTGGTCTGCAAACAATCTCAAAAAGAAAAAAAACAAAACAAAACAAAACCAAAACCAAAATAATGCCAACAACCAACCAAACAAAAAAGAAACAACCTAGAAAGGAGACTACCATACGCTTTCTATCAGGGAGCCTCCTCCACAAACACAACTGCCACCTTCAGTTCATGATGTTCTTTACCTCCTCCCCGAAAGCTATACCGCCTCAGACTCCTGTAGCTACAGATTCCTGTAGCACCACCCTTCAGGGTCTTTCCACGTGAAAAGAAAAGACTGGGAATGCATACAAATATGTAATGTCCTGACAAAGCCTGTGCAGCCTATAACCTACCATGTTTCCATGTGGTTTCTGATACCCTAAGACTTCCTTCTAGCTCCAAAATGACAGAGAAATGGCATTGACACAGGTGATTAGAATTCTTTACCCTCACACCATGTTTTTTTTTATTCCAGAAAGAGACACCTCCACAGACCTTCTGAATTACCTTAGCTAAACAAAGGATGAGCAGAACAGATACGAATTCTATTCACCTTGTCATATTAGCCCAGTTCATAACAAAATACTCAAGAAATAATTTCCAATAATCCAAACCCTCTTTATAATAGGCAAGAGGCACAAGAGAAAAGATTCCAAGGAAGTCAAGAAACCAAAATGCTCTTTCTTTCATAGACTGAATGAAAATGAAAGATATAACTTACAAGCAGAAGAGCAGATGAATTAGTGAGCCTTGTCAATCTCTCAAGAACCTCTCCATCAAATTAAAAGCCATGAAATACTAATTCTGTTAATTTACATTGACTTTTATTACTCTCCTCACAATCCACTGGAAATTCTGAAATACTAGAACTATCCAGTAAACACACATTCATAGTTCTGGCTTTACTATCAACAATGATCAAAGCAGTGAAGAGTGCAAATGCATTACCGACTGACTCCTGGGAGACTTTAATCTTTTCTCATAAATCACTTCTCTCCAGCTACCTGATCACTTGGATTTCAGAATAAAATACATGTTTTCTGAAAAGTTCTGACTGACCTGACTGTCTCACAAGTAGGACCATGAGGAGACTTAAATGGCAATGGCCACATAACACCCTGGGTTTTATGCATCTATTCAGGTAGGCTGCCTGAAATGAACCATGACATCAGCTCATAAGGAGAGGTTTCATTTTTTTAAAGAAACTTACTATTGCAGAGAACTATAACTAATACGTTTGATGTTTTAAAAAAGAAGTAAGGCTTATCTGAAGATGTACGGAAAACATATTTGAAAAATATTTGCTGAATCCATACATTAAAAAAATAATACCAAATCTTGCAGTGTATCTATTTCTCACTTGCTTACTCCACATAAAACAATGGAGTGCACCCTACAGTGGAAAAGTGGGTTCCCCAAAACATAACACACTGGGAAACTGTGGTCTAACATACCGTGACAATTTTGCCTGAAGCTGCTTCCATCCACAACAAAGAAAAAGAGGTATCATTGATTTCAAGTGATGCTGGCTCCGATGCAAAGACAGTATACACAAAGCTTTAGGGACTGGTTTTGATCACCCAGGGTTTTGGGGTTTTTTTTACTGTTTCTCATCTATGCATTTCCTGATTTTGTTGAAATAAAGAACAGCTGTTCTCACAAGCGTACCAATTCAAAGCTGTGCAGACAAAAGTTGCATCCAGATTTCCTCTTTCGTAGCATAGTATAGATCTTGCCTCATTCAATGGAGATCAAAATAAGTCCAAAGAAGGGAGAGAGGGGAGTCAGTCTCACAATTCTGCTACCTGGGGGAAAATGTATCTCCTGCATGTGTACCTACAGACAGACACACACTGATGGAATATCTTCCTCCCCAATACACAGCCAACAGAGCAGATACCGTGGTCAAACAGTTCACACCTGAGAACTGTTCCCCAATATTGCTCTAGGATCATTACTGTGACAAACCCGAAACAATCTCTACAAAGCTGGTATTTTTCTTGGACAAAAAGATACACGTGTATTCTTCACCCCCTGACCCTTGTACTGAGTTATGATACATAGTTGCAGGCACAGTACAACTGTTGTGAACGTGCTCAGTAGACATTCTGGTTTTCTGGCCCTTCACTGCTCCAAACAAACGTTCTGAACCCTTGTTTTTTGCCTCAACAAAATCTTTTGCAGAACTGTACATGAAAACGTACCTCCAACCACTGTACTCTCTAGTTAGCTCAAACATCACCATGCTACAGTCACTACCACAAAGAAAGTTTACATATATCCTCAAAGTAGTATATAGTGTGTAGCTGAAGAACAGGAGCTGTATATTTGATCCTTGCTCCCTTTTTAAACCCAAGAAAATTTATGAGGCACTGTGCCTCTGTGCCTGTTGCTCGAGAGCCAGGCTGCTGTGCTTTTCAAACCAAAAGGACAAAGATTGCTGGCTGCACATAGGTGGGAGCAGACAATTAGTGTGCTACAGGCACACACCGCTGGAAAAAAGCCTGTCTGATGCAGCAGCAAACACGGGAGCATGACTTCTAGGGCCAGCACTTGTTTCTTCCTTCCCGTGCTGTCTCATGCAGTGAAATCAGGCAGAGATGACAGCTAACAGGTAAGTCACTACTTAACTGCAAGTCAAGTGCCAGACACAGCTAGTTGGCGGTATAGTTTCCCCACACACATTAAGGCCCCATTCACAATCCCAAATAATAATTTACCTCACAAGAGTTTGCTCATTATGTGCTTTGCCTGGCCCTTGTGCTCCTGAAAAACCCTCTTTGAGCAGGGAGGCATGAAATCATCTGCTGCCTGTAGCACTGGCCTTTTTTTCTTTTCATGTGACTGCAAACAGAAACTCCTCATTCAAAAAGCAAAAGGTTATTAAACTCAGCAGAGTTATTACAAAAAAAGATAGAAATGAACTGTGACTGCAATCTTAAGTGTGAGTCCTGCCTGGAAAGCTGTTCGACACAAAAAGGCAAGCAGAAAGCACAGATTCAACTCAAGTCTGGCCATTTTCATGTATAGTCACCATTAAGCTGACAGGACAGTAATCTGCTACCTTATTTTGTTACGAATGGTCCTTTAATGTGGGGTTATTGTTATTTTAATAAAGGTTCCTTTAAGCTGTGTCCGCTCTCTTAACACGAATCTCACTTTTCCACACAAGGCAAACAGCTCAAAAGGATTTCGACCTTGCTTGTGCTTCACACTGGTGAGTTGCCTCACTGATGTCGGAGTGACTCACACAAGCAACATGAAAGCCACTAAGTCTAAGCAGCACTGGAGCCCTGTCTGATTAAATCTTTCTATCCATAGCAATTCACCTGTAAAACAGCGCCACGGCCATAACATGAAAAGTCAGCAGCTGCTAAGCCAATGAATCAAGACCACATTCTTCCAAAAGCTAAGTTTTAACTTACCTGTTTGTTTTAAATAGGATGATGAATGACGGGCAAAATGGCACTCACTCCTCATTTCTTCATACCCTTGTTTGTTTTATGGCTGGACTGCCCAGTTAAAATATTTCTTTTGCACATAAAGCTGATTAAGTGCACTTTAAACCCCAAGTTTTAATGCTCTTCTCTACACTAACATTTACCTGACACATAAATTGCTGTAACAATCTCACAGCAACTCTGATGACAGTGCTACGCCTTGAAACAACACAGTCTTGGGCTGGTAAGGATGATTATTAGCACCAGTCACACTTGGTTGAAAATAAAACAGATAAAGTGTATTAAACCATCTTATTGGTAACCATCAAGAAATGAAATGAGCTAATTACTATTTCATTTCTTTTCTCAGTGATCTGCAATCCCTAGATGAATGCTGTGTAAACCAGAAAGGTTTTTGTGGACATCCTTTAGTAATTGACCTTTAGCTCTCCCCATTTCATTTGCTCTAAGTGTTAATTGACTTTGAAAAAGCAGTATATTATCCTTTTAGGAAAAAAAATTTCTGATTTGTGCCTGCCAAAATCTTACAGCATCAAAGCCCTGTTAAATCATAGTGCAGTACAGCTGGAAATGAGTCTCCAGAAGAAATGTAAAGAGGGTGGGGGAAGGAAGCAGATCCATCATTGAAAGAGCTCCAGTGCCATCTAGAGAGAATCTGCACTAGTCAGTTTTCTGAAAGGGAGGATCAGGTTGTTAAATCAAAATTATTTCCATTCTGATGCCGTTTGTGGGGAAGGTAGGGACTCCATTCAGGTTCATTGCATCTATACATTTTTTAAACCAACTCTATAGTCATTTGCATGGAAAATATCATATTCTGGAATACTATCTACCATGAATTCTAAGGAAATCACAGAAGATAGCTTTAAAGACTCATTTATAGGCTCTCCTACAATGAGGAATGATATCTGCAGTTTTGTTTCAAAGAAGATCCTTTGAAGAGGTAGGTGCTGTATCTTTGCAGAAGGGTGCTTCAGTCACAAACAATTTACATTTTGACAGACATGCTATGCTTCTAGCAGCTGCCTTTATGATACTGCTTGTCAGTTAGAAAGAAACAATGTGCTATTTCAGGCTATGGTTTTTTTTCTCTTTCAAATATAAAATAAAAATATAAAAAAATCATCTTGTCTGAGCAGCCTCACAAAGACGAAGTCAGATAGAGAGCAGGAGGCACCCTTGAAATGCATTACTAATAACAGCCTACTTTAATCTAACCAATTTAATTTGCCTCTGACCAAAGAGCAACTGAACTCCATTTACTCTATGTGGTGGGTCCGCTGCTATGAAAATTCAAGAGATGTTCCTCACCATCAGCACCTAATCCAGTGACATCTCAGGACAGCTGCCACATGGGTACGTGGCTAACTGCATCTGGAACAAAAGAAATTAATTTGCAGCTTAGGGTACAGTCAGCAAGTAATGAAACTGTATCGCTAACGCACCTCAAAAGCAAGAGTTCATTACTGCTATTTTTCAAAAACACTTGCTGTGAATTGTGGTCCTCTTGGTCTCCATCACTGTTACTTACTTGCTAATTAAAGAGCAATGTGGGACTTGTGACAGCTAATAGGAACTCTTCACAGGTTCCTCTGTTGGCTGACTCCCTGTAAATTTCAAAACCTGAACCTGTTTGAGGATTAAGGACTGCTAGAACGATCTTAGCCACAAACAAGAAAATATGACCTGGATGCTTATCATATTAGAATGCAATTTCTGTTTGCTTCCTTTGTGAAATTCTATTGGGCTGAAACATCTGGAGATCAACAAAAGCGTAAATTTGTTTGTGGCTATCTCCTTTAGCTCTGTGAGGTGCTTTGTGATAGTGCCTGGCATTTATCCACTATGGCAGCAGTGGTGAAATAGTACTGCACAAAAAAAGACAATGGTGGTTATACTCAAGAATAGGTAAAGCATGCTGCATTATACAATTATAAAGGGCAGTATCCAAATTATTTATACTCTTCATTCCTGAGTAAGAATAGCACCTCAGAACAGGGTTATCAAGGAGATTAAACACAGAGAAAGCACCCTTCATTTTCACAGAAACACAGTGAAATCAGAAACATTTGATTCCACACTGCCCTACGCTCCTTGACATTTATCCTGGCTGGATGCTAAATCAGACCACTCTGAACACTCATTTTAATTGGGCATGGATGGCTACTCAAGGTGAAAGCAATGGAAGATCAAGCTTACAGAACTTGTTACACCAACCATAAGGCTCACTAAGCCAAAAACTGGTGTCAGTGAGGTGACTGGCTGTCTTCTCATTTCTATTGATGGTAACACTGAAGATTCCTGGATGGAAGAACATAGTAATTCTGACTGATGGGTTTATGAAGAGAGAGAATCCACAACCTCAGTGGACTATTAAGAAACATGGAACACAGAAAAATGAAGTGGATGACTGACTAGACAGATCTTCCAGTCCCGATGTGCTGCAAAATGCAAGCGAACTGCTTCCATTCATTACAACCAGCCAACAGACTTGTCAGGATGAAAAACCCCAGTGCACCTTGAAAACCGAATTTGTCCTTTTTGCTGACAAACACAATTAAGCTGTGCAACCCAGGGAGACAACAGTAGGTAAAAGAATAGTTAATGTGAAAGAGCAACCATTTAAACATGGCTAAAATGGACTCTTTGTTATCCTGCATCTTACCTCATCCAGAGACCTTGAAGACAGTCCTGAAATAATGATAAAGAAGAAAAGCTCACCTTAAAAAAATAAAGCATTTAAACTCAGTTGTATGAATATCAAAAGCCAGACAGTTGTAGACACAGTACTGCTTCTGGTGAAGCAAAAGTATAGTCTTTCTCCTCCTTTTAAAGGCAAACAAATTCTTGCAACGTGCACACCCACCCTTTACCCACTATATTTTATATGAGAAGCTGTTTTAGGCATTATTGCCAACACACAGTCCTGTTAATGTCAGATACAAGTACATGAACTAGAAACAGTAGAGAAGATAACATTCATATTTTGGAAATGAAAGGACAGCATCTCTTTTGTGTCTGGAATTTATTGTGGAGTCAAAGGCCACTGCAGAAATTCTGTTTGATTTGTACATGCCACTGGATATAATAGGATGGGCTTCATGAAGATATGAATCTCAGCTTTTTTTGAAGGCTTGCTTAAAATGTATCATTTTTCAAGGGATATAAATTCAAGTCCTTTAAAGCCACTTACAGTGTGAATTTAGTCTATTTAATTCACATCTTGATGCTTCCCCCATCTCGCTTTCAGACTTTGTTTTGTGACTTCTGAGGGTAGACTGTCCCTCACTATTATTTTTGTGTGTGAAATGACTGATACGAGACCAGGTGCGCACTCTAAAGGTAACTGTAATGTCAAGGTCTCCAGTCCCTGGAGGCACTGCAGGTATCCCTGTCCACTACATTGGGGCTGGACTAGATGACCTTGACAGGGCCCTTCCAGCCCTAGCCATTCTGTGATTCTATGACTCCTTATACAAAATGAAATTCCCAAAAATATACTCATTCATTCTTGCTATCTGGTTTTCTACATTGTAGCAAAAGGAAGGCACACAAAGATCTCTCTCCTCCTTTCACAAGCTCTTTCCTCATAGGTTCATTGACTAATGCATCTCATTCCAGATATTCCAGATGGAAGTTGATGCATAGGCTTCTCATACCATGTAAACCATGATATAGCTGCCATTGCTGCAATGTAGTATTTTATAACTTAGCAAAGACATGTTTATTTTTATATTGATTGCAAATATTTTGGATAAGAGGCTGGGTCTGCTCTGAAGAAAGCAGAAACATCAGTTTGATGTTGTTTGCCTGCTTTTTTCAGTGACCAACGCAAGGAGTTACAACAGCCTACTTTTAATTTGGAGTTAACAATTGCTCTTCTTGCACAAAGGTCAGGGTCTTGCCTTCTTGGTATACAGTATCTTGAGTTTTATCATGATGGAAGATCATCATACCTGCAAGTAACTATGATACTTGATATCGACATCACAAAATCATATTCAGGGATAGAAAATATTATTGTGCAGGGCACTAGTGTCATTCATCACTTAAGCAGCCTGAACCAAGTGCTAATCAAGTATAAATCACCATAACACCACTGAGACTAATCAACCTTCACCAATATTCACCAGCTAAAAAAAACTTTCCTGTCAGATGACGGCACACAAAAGAGCCTCATACCAGAGAGACAAGAAGAAGCAAAGATGAAGCAGACAGGAATGCTTCAGAGCTCTTCTGTTCTTTATAAGTAACATCTAGGGATAATCTCTCTGAATTAATTTGCTTTCTAAAAAGCTCACGCAACTTTTTGGTCAACCTGTTTCAGACCTGACTGGAAGCAGGGCTTGGCTTTTAATGTAAAATGCAATAAGATGCTTTGCAAGTTGTTGCATATTCACTTCAGTACATGAGATACAGGCTATGATCTGCTTAAGTGGATAAAAACTAGATAGCATACTAGAAACAGATGGTACTTGTGACCAGAAGCTGTTCCAAACAAAAAGAGTTCACTTGTGGAATACTGCAACATTAGTATTGATTTTGTTTACCTTATAAACCTGAAAGGAGGAAAATACAGCAAGGTGATGAAATGTGCTGATGATACAAAATGACTGAATCAAGAAATACACAATAGCAAAGCAATAGAATTCACAAGGACTTGGCTAGACTAGAATCATGGTCAGATAACTGGTTTATGCAATTCCATTTGGAAAGAAGGTAAGAAAATGAATCTACAGACAAAATAACAAGAATAGGGAACTCTATCTTCAATGGACAGAGAGATGACTGCTGAAAAGGCTTGCGTTTTAACATTCCAATGCAGAAAGTGCTAAGTTATAAACTCAGATTTCTCTAAAAAAGCTCCCTTTCTGCCCTTTTCAGTAGTTCCTGCTGTACAGTAAAAGGAACTAACCAGAAGAGCGAACTGAAAGGAATACATGAGATTCTTCAACTTTTGACCAATTGACATCTTTTTATATATTAAAAAAAAGGACAAGAAACAATGTTTAAGCACATGGTAACTAAAGGAGATTATTGTAATACTGGACTAGATTAGGTATTATGGAAGTGACATTTTTAATACATATATCACTCTGATTAATAAAATGAAATAAAATTGCGAAACTAGGAAGTGAAAAGATGACAAGGAGAAATACATACAGGTTAATACAATATACTTATTTAGGAAATCTGAGAAACTGTATACATTTGGAAAGCAGTGAGGAAGATTAACCACATCAATCTTACCAGATTTATGGAAACACAAATCCCAGGATATTGTTGTGAAACCTGTAAACATACTGTTAGGAGGAAAAGGGAAACATAAAAACCAAACCTTGACATCTGAGACAGGATTTACTAAGGAATACAAAATCCCAGAGCTGTCAGGATTATCCCAGTGACTTTTGTACTATCGAGAGCTCCCAAGCATTGGTAACACCACTTCAACCCAAAAGCTTCTGTGCCATGACAGTAACAAGTCATTATTGTCGAATATTTTACTCATCAGTAGCACAGCTTTAGCTGCCGCAAGACTGATTTCTGCTTAACTTTTGTTTGAGGCTTTGGACGAAAAACTGTTCTGAAGAGATGGTAGGGAGGGTTAAGAAATGGATGTAGGACAATGTCATAAAGACAAGAAAGAAGTAGTGAGACTTAGAAAGTCCCTTTCACTGTATCTTCTCAATCAGGGAGCTTACCTGCACTGTGTAATTTAAATCTGGATCCCACTCCAGTCTTGACAGGGAAGGAAATTTTTGAGTTGTCCTGCAGGAGACCATCCTAAATGCTCTGTTGCCTCAAACTCTGATTGATTTCTGTTCACCCTTTCTGTGGGAGTGTTTCCACTTTGCATATAACAACTGAATATTTGTTGGAGCCTATTATGACAGTGTCAGAATTGCTAACATTTATTATTCCCCCATGTTGAAGTGGCCAAGTGTGACAAATATCGCAAGGCATATGCTTCAGGTGGCATGCCAAAGTTACACACATTTGTGAACTATCTCTACTTAAGAATTACTCAGATGATGACACTTCTCATTTGTTTCACACAATCACAAGGGGTGAAGAGAGGCATTACACGCACACAGGGTATTGCAAATTTGTTAATATTTTGTGGATAATTACATTACTGCTAGAGGCTCAATACTAATTGCCTGAAGTCCAAGTAAAATAAAAAGCAACCCTCATAGCTGTTAACTTGACAGCTGGTCATTTCCTCAAATCTGATAGAGAATCTTTGCGCCAAGACAGCTTTCAGAATTGTGTAAGGCATGTTCCTGTAGGAGGCAACAGCAGCAGGGCTTCAAGGAGGGAACCTGATCTTTAATTAATAGACTGGCAGCTATGAGAGAGAACTCCAGCACATTCGCAAATGTGCCTGTAGCTAATGAGTGCATGTGCAGCTCAGAAGGGTTACAGATATCCACATAAAACTCTGACCTAAAGCTAACACACAGTTTGGAATCAAACAGGAGGGGTGGGGAAGGAGAATATGTAAATAATTCATACGGATTTTAATTGACATTTCCTTTCAGTGGCAACAAGGCCATTAGCATTATGGGTGATTACCTGTTTCCTAATCACTCTTTGTGTTATAGTTGTGCATTACCTGAAGTACCCAGTCCTGATAGGCTAGAACAATCTAATGACTAATTCTGCAACAATACTTGCCATCAGGCAAGCAGTCCTATTTTCTTCAGTGGAATCATACCTGTAAAGGCAACTGACCAGTGAATGTATTGCACCATACCTTAATTCTGAGACAAATTATGACATTTTATGCTCTCTGAAGTCCAAGTGGTTTCCAGAACACTAATTGCAGTGTTAGATATTACTTAATTCAGGGGCAGCTGATCTTAGTACTTTCTCAGAGACGACTGGTGTCACAGCAAGAGTGAAGGAACAGTACAGTATAGTACATTTATACATATTCTAACCCACTTCAAGTTTTTATAATAGTAGTTTACGAGTATTCTTAAGCCTACTTGCTAAATATCATCCTATGGAGATACCGTAACCTATCAATCTCTTTTTCTTAGTCTATGTTTAGCTTTTTCTGCCTTTGAGAAAACACAGTGGTGGTAGCTCAATGCTATCTAAGGATTCAACGACAAAGCAGCTTGCAAAGAGGGAAAGCTACACAAGCAGTAAAACCTTGTCCCTGGGATCAGGCTGTATCACTTGATCAGGTAAGGCTATTCACTGCTGTTGACCATCTCATTTCAGGAGTAGCGTGTCTGTGTAAATAGAGTTACGCTCAGAGTGTATCATTAATGCACGTCACGAACTTTGCCTGCAGTATAAAATCATGTCTAGACAAAATGGGAAGTGAGATTAGAAAAAGGTTTAAGATATTATTATTTTTTTCCCAAATGCAATCATCTGTGTTGATAGATTTCAAGCTCCTTCTGGAAACCTCTGCCAACATTCTAGCACATTTCCTTCCG
Source organism: Todiramphus saurophagus (assembly GCA_024582635.1). Lineage (NCBI taxonomy): Eukaryota > Metazoa > Chordata > Aves > Coraciiformes > Alcedinidae > Todiramphus > Todiramphus saurophagus. The sequence goes on from JANIMW010001244.1 coordinate 79,886, forward strand.
CTGCTCTGCACAAGTCTGCACCAGGAAAAGCTGGTGAAAATGACGGCCCAAGAGATACTTGGTAATTATTCTGCTCAGCCACAGCTTCCAGAATCCCCCAAGTTCCCAAGCACTCTCTCTTGTCAGGAACAATCACACCCCTAAAAAGACAAGGTCTATGCTCTTGTACTGGAAGATGTTCTTACAGTGGGTATTATGTATGCACCAAAAGAAGTAGCATAACCAGCATTTATGGGAACACATAAATCATATTTTTAAAGCAAAAGTAAAATGAACAGTGCAAGAGTTCTCTTTGAGGACTCTTATCCTGGTGGCTACCCTTCCAATCAGAAGGGATATCCTTCAGTAAAATAATGTCAGATTCAGTAATACAAATCTCTGTATCCAGAGTGATTCAAGTGCCCTGACCAGTTCTACATATTGAAAACCAGCAATGCCCCAATCCTGCCCAATGCCCCAATAAGCCTGCAGATAACTAAATCCCTGAGTAGCTCCAGCTGCTAAGAAAACAATTCACATAATTCAAGTTGCGCATGTGCTGAAGTGTTTGCACCTAACTTACAAATTACATTCCTTATGCCTTGGTGATGGAGTATGGCAGCTATTTTAGCTTCATCCATTAATATGACAGAGCCAGTGAGGCGAGAGAGCATCTGACCTCAAGATACCATAGGGAGAATTGCAGGTATGGTGATTAAAATTACTCAGATGAAATGAGTCTTAAATACAAAGCTTATCAATTATATAGTCCTGTCAATGCCACCGGGACACACTACACAGAGACTTTCATACACCTACTGTCAAATTACACACAACCACGGTTTGGGGGTGAAGTTTGAAACCTGGTATCACCCAGAAAAGAAGGCAGAGGGGAGGGCTTCCTGCAGAGCCTTGGTTAAAGAGGGGAGAGAAGGAAAACAAACCCACTAGAATAATCAAGCTAAAAGCATTCCTTTTAGCAACAATATTAATTCGACTAAAAGGTAAAACTATAATTTTCTAATCTGACTGCTAGTAGACTGGAAGCAAAGTACCGGACTGCCACCTGCTGGCACTACCATATAACGAAGGCACGGCAGCAAAATTTTTTGGAAGTTCCTACAGGACTTGGCTCCTGGCATAGCTGCCGGTGGCGCCGTGCCAAAATAACTGCATGGGGTTGCACCGCCAAGGCACACGCTGCAATATACAGCAACTCTATTAAAAGCATCAAGAAATACAGAGATTATGATGTTTTCTGGCGTGTACTGCAAGATGTAACGACGACCAACGTAAGTTCACACAGAAAAGCAAAAGGAAACTGCAGAAACAGAGCAAACGTCTGCTCACATCTGCAAACCTGGAAGAGGTTCTACTCCAGCTAGCACACAAATCCAATACTAGATAAAACTCCAGCAAGTATTAATCAGCCTGAAGGCCATTTTTGTCTGAGGAAAACCAGGATGTTTGATGTGCTCTCCTGCTGTGTATTCTCATGCCACACAACTCCACATTACAAGTTGGCTGGAGCCTTCAACTCAGTTTTTTCTGAAACTAAGGATAACATCTAGTGTGTGTTAACTTAATGTTACTGTAAATTCATAAGCTCTTTCGATTCAGAAAAGCTTCATACCAAGAAAATCAATACTGCATACATTTTCTAATGTTCCCTAGGGTCTTCCCTTAACTATAAAACCATTTATGGCTAAAATTAAGCTGCCCAACTGTTCCATTACTTCCTCGTTCTCATTAGGTACTAAAACACCCATTCAGCATCTTTTTTTTCCCCTCTACTAATGTAACAGAAACTTATCTGCTCAATGAGATTTATTGCTTGCTTTTTTCCCTGTGTTCACAAGAGATTGTTGTGCATTTCGCAGTAGGTCTTTATTATCTAGTAATGATAGCTTGAAAATTAAATTAGTTTTTAATGGCACAGTTAAATTCTAATTTATGTTTTGGAGCTTTGTTTAATTCATTTAGTTGTAATGTAATCGCTTTCTCACCATTATCTTACATTACATAGGAAGAACAAAAGAATAGTGACTCCTCTCCTCATATTCGGTTGTTTTGCTTTTATTAAATCTTGTTACTAATTGCTTTTCCCTGAGAAACTTTTTTAACTACTGTAGACTTAACTGAAGGGAGGGAGTAGGAGGGTAAACCATGTGGCTGCTTGGGATTCAGAGTCTGGAATAAGTCAAACAGAACACTTACTGCAACTCACTGGGGTCCGAGTGCACACATTGCTTGTGTACGCATACTCTTTAGAGGCACGACTCATTACTGCCCTACAGATTTTTGGCAAAAGCTATGTGTGAAAACAGGGCAGTAAAGAACAGGTAACAGCTCTTCACTGTTACTTACCAGCTGCGAAGATACGGCTCCAAACCAGTCTGTTGCTATCAGCCTTCATAACAGCTATTTTGGAGGACTGAAATGGAACATAAGGAGTGATTGTAATTCCAGGTCTCCCTCAAAACGATCTTCCTCCCTGTATTGTCATCAGGTCATTTTCTGCCCTCTAAATCTTTTCTTTTGTGATAGTGCTTTCTTATAGTCATCCCACCTGTTCAGCAGGAGATTGAACAGAAAGTACCTATTTGGTACATTGTGTAAGATACAGTTAGTCTATGTATAAGGAACTTGGATAGCAGCGTGAACTACAGATGATTTCATCCAGGAATTAATATAGTCCTACAACATAACTTGAGAAAGATGTTTTATTGGGTGGGGAAATGAAAACACTGAGGCTAAATAACTTGTGAAAGCTTATACACTAAATACCTGGTAGGAAAGCAATCCTACACTTTCAAAATATTACCTTTGAGTCAATAAGGTTGATTTTGTCCACAAAAACCTCAAACTAGTTAACCTTGCAGCCAATCACATGTATTTTGACAGGTCTTCATCTCTGCCTTTCCCTAACCTCTACTTTCCAAATTTAAATAAATGTCAACTGGTTTTAGTTTAGTAGCTTAAAATATCACATGCAAGCATACGCAAAACTAAACCTTCTGTCTTCTCTAATCTGTGTTCCACAGCGCTGTAAGCTGGTCAGGCCTGAAGAGCAAACATGTTCCATGTGCTAGAAAAGACTATAAGCAAGGGTTTCAGAGCTGTTTCCTGCTAAGGTGACAACTCTCCAAATATCCCAACAGAAGACAGATCCCTTTTCTGTACTCCACTTTCTAGTCTGTTACCTGGTAACAGCAGCTTTTCCCCTTCAGTCTATTCAGAAAGATGGCTTTTTTTCTGTTTTGGTTTTTTTTTTTATTTTTTTACAAACCAATGATTAAACCCATTCAAATAGAAAAAAAAAGAGGTACATATATTTAAACTCACTACCATAAAACTGGAACCGGTTGTGTATAAATGGTACTGCTTAACTACAAGAAGAGTAGAAACTTTGTCGATTGACATATTTTGGTACAGATTGATTTCAGTTTCAATGTCTTCTGACATGCCATTTCTAGAAGTGACCCTAGAGAGTCTGTGAAATCGAGTCTATCAAAACTCTCTGCAGTCTGCTACTCATAAAATAAAAGCTGTTTTTGAATGTTTGTGGTATAAAAAGCTGCCATGAAATTAATTACAAACTATATTCAGTCTAAGGACAGTTGCATTATACATACACACTGTTTTCTGATGTCACAAACCTTCAGAAAATAACTTATGTGGTTTATTGTTCAAAGGTGTAAATTCAGTTTTGTTATTACCTTGCCTAATGTCATTAATGTAGCACTCAAAGCCAACAAATTATAATTCTTAGTACTGACACGCAGTACAGAAAACTTAAGGGTTTTATTCTACTCTTGAACCAATAAGATCAAGGCTATTCACATGCGAAGAATTTGCATTTTTTTAAACTAGGTAACAGCATTCATCTCAAAACATATAGATACCTATCTGACTGTTTGCCTTTAACAATGCTATCAATCAATTAATAATTATCAATAATCATTAGGTGACATGTTTTTAGAAGTTGAAATCTCTTCAGAAGCAAAAGCATCTGAAGTACTGCTGTGAACATATTTTTGATTAATGTTTCATAAGGGTAAAATATCTTCTCCTCCATGCATTTTTTAAACTCTAGGAGACAACATTCATTTGGTTATTTTTGACAGCTTCAACTTACTCCTAATAGGCATGGTCATTTTCAAGCTCCAGAGTGTGGTTAAAGTTTTCCAAAATTAACAAAACTATTCAAGAGGAATGTTCCAGAGAAGGAATCTTTTCTACACGAAAGTTATAATTTGTGTATTCAGACCAAAATATTTCTCACCTGTTTGCTGTTGGATACAACAGCTAAAGATTGCCTGCTACAAAACAGTCATATAATTAGAGATTTCAATTACTATATCATGATCAGTGCCTAGAATAAAGAGGGAAATTTTGTAGAAGAAATCCATAGAAAATAAACTGGACTGACAACTGACTAGAATTCAATTTTGCTGAAGTGATATCGAAATCCAGAGAAGTAGCAGTACATTGATTAAGTTTCAAACTGCTACATTACTAATACTGTCTCATGAACCTGTATGCTCTGTTATCACCATGGCAACATGATCATCAGAGCAATCCAGAGAGCATCCAACACTACAGACTGTTCATTTACATTTGTGATAGACGCTGAATAGACTTGGGATTTAATAAGCCCAAATTCTTTGAGGGCACAGAGGAAAATGAAGCCCAGAACCGTAACTGAAGTTCATAAATAAAAGTTACAGAACAGCAAAGGGGAAAGAGTTCTCAGTATTTTAAAAAACATAGATTTATTCTAGATTTTATATTTGCTCCCTTCAAAATTCTCATGACCCATTATATTACTTGAAACAGCATACTATTAATGCCTGATGCTACATCTAAACAGAAATGCTATCACTTTAATCTTAATCACATTTATTCTGCGACTGAAGTGGTCTTCAGATTCTGGACTTCAATCTTTACCTTTAAAATCTGAGTACTTTCCTCAAAAATTCACATTTACATCATACTAGACTTCAAATAGTCACTAATTTGTGGATATTTGTATCTGGATATTTTTATCTGAGGTATCGTGATGCACATGTAATAAAAGCCCACAAAGACCTTTAAAAACATCAGCATTTATGTCTCCAGTATTCTGAGCAAAGTCTGAGACAGGACTGTATCAATCCCCTGGACACTACCTGCATTCAGTCTCTAAGCATGTACAAAGTTGCAGCCAACATTATCCTTTTGTGAGAGCAGGATAGTTAGATGGTGATCCAGGTTAGAGCATGGTTCCACATCCACTTCTTCCAGTGCAAGTCACAAGACTGCAAATTAAATTGAAGTAGGAATAAGCAGCTGAGAAAAAAATATTAGGAATTAGAACCTATGCCAGAAAGACTATATACTGTCAGATTTATATGTACAGTATAACAATACGCAAAAAGCTGCTATACTGGTGGCATCTTTATGTTTATGAGTAAACAATAATTTGTTTTGAGTAATGGTGGAAAAGGGATTCAGCTTGTCACAAGTGAACTTTTTTTTTAAAAATGTCATTTTCACAAAAAGAGTCTAAGGAACTTATTTATCAATATCGTATTAAAAATGTGTTTTTTCTAAATAAAAGCCCCTCAGACTAGGGTGGTGAGATGGGCTGAATATTGTTATCTGAATGACCTGACTTCACTGGACATTATTATCTGAATACCTACATGTTCAAATTTCTTCCTGTAAATCATCTCTTCTGAGAGAAAGAGACTTATAGTACTACAAAAGCTGGCTTTATAGAGAAAACTTGAGAAAAATAACCAATAATTTTTCAAAACCTCATAGAAGTATGTTTTAATAACATCTATTAACCTGCATTACACTTGAGTACTTGACAAAATTAAAATTACAGAGACAGCAGCATCATTCTCTAGGAAAACTCAGCCATTACACATCACTAACCAAATGCATGTATTCATCTCACAGCAGCCTGGACTCCTTCAGTCATAGAGTATATCTGGCAAAATATGAAGTTCTCTGTTAGGTCTGGAGTAGAGCTCTTCATGGAGGAGGAGTACCGTATGAGAAGGTGTTTTCCTCTGAGATTTTTTCTTTTTAATGACAGTTTTTCGCATCATCTCATGAAACTGAAGTGTCACTAAGTCCTGGAGAGAGAGATTAAAAGGCATAGAGCAAGTGAAGCAGTCAGGGGCACCAGATAGAGATATCAAATGCATTTCAGCTCCACTTACATGGTATGTAAACAGAGATGGGCTTATATAGCAAGTATATATATATACACATGATAGCACTGACAGACAATTTAGCCATTTATATATACACTGGAAGCTGAAACCAGAACAGACATGCCAAACTCATAAAATCCATCAAGTTGAAATCAAGTAAACACTCAAAAACAATAGAAGTAGTAAGACCAGATTAAGCAGTATTAACCAGCAAACACTTAAAGGTAATTCAGAGCTGTAACAAGGTACTCGTCTACAGTCATCTGTTCTTTTGAAGCATGAGTAAAAAGTACTTTACAAAATGCCATCATTTTCCAAATGCATAATTACAGCTGTTCACAAAGCTAGTTACAAATGAGTATCACCAGCTTCAGTTCCTTGCAGAGTATAGACTTCATGGACAAGAATGCAATTAATATAATTTATCACTTTCCTGTGTGATCAGCTGCACTACCAATATAACACGTGGGTTGTGGAACACCTGCAGAAACAAACCTTAAAAAAAAAAATTACCTTCCTTACTGTAAGGGAGATGATTTCTAGCACAAGATGAGAGTGTAAGTGACAGAAAAAGACATGCGAGAGGAAACCCAGCATATTAACATCCAATGAGAAACTAAAAACCCCAACCCAATTCTATTTCTATCAGCTTCAAACTGTACTTGCAATTTCTTTACAAACTGAAAAAGGGCACATTTCTTGGCTTCTGTCATGAACTTGTGAACAACTCTTGTGTTATTTCAGAACAACATCAGGGGAACATGACAACAGCAAATGATATCATAAAAACAAATGCAACGCTGGCAACATCACAGAGTTTTCAGGTTGGCCTAGAAGATGAATCAGAACCTTAAGCCCCAAATCTTGTTTCTATGATTCATGTTCACTGAAATGCCTCTCCCCCAGCCCCATCCCCCTACAGTTGTTCCCACCAATTCTAAACCCCACGGAAAAATCTGTTTCCTCAGTAAGAGCCTGTAACAACCAAATATTATACTGATACTATTATATGGTTTCAAATAATGTTGAAAATAGTTTCTAAGCCTTTGCATAAAAAATAAATCATATCAGGTTACTGACCTTTTATTCATTACGTTTTCTGCTACAGCAATCAAACTACTTAGCACTTACAGCAAACAGCCCAAAACAGATACCCTCAGACACTCAAGGATTTCCCAAAAACTGAATTACCCCTAGTAAAAATAAAAAATAAGGAACCATTTTGCAAATGTGTGCTACTCGTCTTCTGAAACACGTTAACAACTCAGAAGTGCCAAGGGCCTGCTGTAACTTCATACCAAAGAAAAAAACATTCAATGCAATTGCCTTTGACTAATAGATATATTATGTTAAAGGATAACCTCTAATTCTGCTCCAAGAAGTACATACTTGTCATTCACTGCAGACATTAAGAATCATGGTTAAGATACATGAATGGAAGTTTTCTTGGGCGGAGGGGGGTGGGACAACCACATAAATCTAAGTGAATCAATATTTGACATTGGAACTGAAATTGTGAAGCTTAAGGAATAATCAGTAGCACTCGGAGCCAAAGAAAAATTAATTTTAACAACTACCAGATGGTTTGTATCTCGGTAAGAAAGTATTTATAGGGACATATCAATGCCATGTATCAGTACATAAAATAAATCCTAGGAGGAAGTCAGAAAGAATTTTTTCAAAATAACGTCCTAGTTTGTTAAATGCAGTACAGCATGACCCCACTGTCATGTAAGTTGGTAAAAAATGGATTCTAGTAGCAGTGGGAGCTACATTTATTTCTATGAGATAGCCAGCTTTCCTATGAGACTTAATAGCACAAAAGATTGGCATTGTACACACTTTAAAAGGGCAAAGCACACCTCTTCCAATTCTATGTTCTTCCAGCCTCTGTAGCTCTTCAACCCTTAAAACAAGCGTCTGAAAAAAAGAGTGTTTCCCTAATGCACAGAAGATTATTCTTCAGCCCGAGTGGGGCCACTTAGATTCAACAGGACAGGTCGTGAAAACATCATTTTGAAAAAAAACATTACAAATAAATACAGGTGTGGTCAGAGGCTGTGTCTACAAGGAGCATATACTGAAGCTCTCTGCCAGTCACACCCCAGGAAAAAAAAATCTGTCTCTGGACTATGCTTTTTCCATTCCCCACTCCCGTAGCAAGAAGCAACCAAAGTTTGACCTGAAGACCAGAGAGATAAGTGCACAGGGCACCATGAAGATCCAGCTGCTCACCCAGCAACAACAGTGCCAGCACCTCTCAGGACAGCACTCTTGCCACCCCTACCCCTCCCCATGCTGAGCACTCCTTCCTATCACCCCTTGTCATCACTCCTCGTTGTTTTTAATGTAAACATTATTTATTAGCGCTGCTGCAGTCACGATGGCCTGACACAGAGCTGGTGAGCAGACCCCACTCCCATGGTCAGGCCAGCAAGAGCTAAAGCTCCCTGGGTGACTGTGTGCTTTCCAGTCCTCAGTCCAAGTCCCAAGGAAAAAATTCTTTCTTCCTCTGCTTTCATCCCAGGCTGCCCACTGGCCTCAGCAATCAGCACCACGGCTATTGGTAGCTACAATTTGCCCCTTGGGGGGATGGCTGACTAATTGTTGCTGCGTATAATTAGCCCTTTACAGGTTGCCAGGCTGAAATTTGATCACCTTAAAGGTAGGACTTTTTAAAAACAGTTTCTTGGCAGCTGTATACCAAGCCCCTGCAGAGGCAAAGAGCATACCTACAGGAACGGTTATTCTATGAGAAGCAAGCAATCACTCCCAGGGATTTCTTTTAACGCCTCTTCCTGTTAACATGGCATAATGAAAGAAATTAAACATAAGCTTTCTAGTATGGACGTACACATAGCTGAAAGCGAAGTCACAGCATTTTCTAAGCAAAAGA